>OY755243.1:63805086-63960657 GCA_963576725.1 Azorinus chamasolen | reverse complement strand
CCCTCATATTGACGCCTCAGTAATAGTCACTTCTTGAAACCATTGTGATAAATAGAGCATTTGCTTCTTAGGAACAAATGCTCTATTCATCCCAATGGTTTCAGAACTATAACATTCTAAAACAAGATGTGTTTGTGAAACACTATGCCCCCTCATATATTTGACCTCTGACCTTGAAGAATAACCTTGACCTTGACATGTCACCCCTCAAAATGTGCAGCCTCATGAGATACACAAGCATGCAAAATATCAAGTCTCTATCTCTACTGGTCCAAAAGTTATGGCCAATGTTAAAGTTGGCGATTTGACCCATATATTTGACCTCTGACCTTGAAGGATGACCTTGACCTTGACACGGCACCCCTCAAAATGTGCGGCTTTATGAGATACATATGTATGCCAAATATCAAGTCTCTATCTATACTGGGTCAAAAGTTATGACCAATGTTAAAGTTGCTGACAAACAAACAGACAAACAGACAAACAGACAAACGGACAAACAGACAAACAGACAGACAGACAGGGCAAAAACAATATGCCCCCGACTATCGTCAATGGGGGCATAAAAATTCCTTTTCTCTAGTAAATGCTCCTTTTCGGTAGATTTATTCAAAGAGGTTGGATCTAAAAATAGCCTATGAATGGTACTGAAATACACGCACGGGGACATTGGAACTTGAAAAATAATGTTAACACCATTTATTCATAAAACACAATCGTGTATAAATGTTCAAACTGGTAATTCCTTTGTTTTTGTTATTTCACTTTCATGTTGTACCATCGTATATAAAGGTATGGTGACGTCATCAAAGCCCTGTGTTCTGGACTGGAGTTGGCAAGAGCAGCTTCGCTAATAAGTGTTTTGTTTGTGTAGTCACTCTCATCTAGCAGTTCAACATGACATTTTTCTGAAGAAAAATAAGATTTTGTAAATTAACAAAACAATGAAAACTAGAATTGTGTCCAAAGAACTTGGAAGATCCCATTTACAGTGTACAGACAGATGAACAAAGGAATATCTGAATACATCCACTTTCAGAAGTGTGTGCATGCACATTGGGAGTTAACCTTTTAAATGCTGATTTTTCAAAGTTGAATGATTTATCAGTGTTATAGGGTCCATTTAGTAACAAGAGGGCTATGATGACCCTGTATCGCTCACCTGATTAATAGATCTCATTTTACCTATTTATGCAATGGACAGGAATTATTTATACAAATCATTCCTCTAACATTTAGTGAAACTCCAGTACGTGGTTTTGGAAGACTATAATAGCTGTCTAATATGGGTCTACTCTGTTTGCAAATGCCGACCCGATACCTCATCATATACATATTATCTGTCCCGGGTCGACACGGTTTGCAATGGACTTAATCTCTCTTTCTAAGACTTTGAATATCCTAAGCCAAACCACTGATCATTTATTGATCTGAAAACATTTCACAAGTTAAGGTCATGGTGACCTTGACCTTTGACCTAGTGACCTCAACAACTATAAGGGTCATCTAGTGGTCACGACCAACTACCACAGCAAGTTGAAGATCCCGAACCAAACCATTTAGCAGTTAAGGTCATGATGACCTTGATCTTTGACCTAGTGACCTCAAAAACAATAGGGGTCATCTAGTTGTCATGACCAACCACCACAGCAAGTTTGAAGATTCTAAGCCCAACCATTGAGCAGTTACTGATTCAAAACCATTTCACCAGTTAAGGTCATGGTGACCTTGACCTTTGAACTAGTGACCTCAAAACAATAGGGGTCATCTAGTGGTCATGACCAACCACTACAGCAAGTTTGAAGATCCTAAGCCAAACCCTTGAGCAGATATTGATCGCAAACAATTTCACCAGTTAAGGTCATGATGACCTTGACCTTTGACCTAGTGACCTCAAAAACAACAGGGCTCATATAGTTGTCATGACCAACCAGCTATGAAAATTTGAAGATCCTAAGCCAAACCCTTGAGCAGTTATTGATCAGAAACCATTTTACCAGTTACGGTCATGATGACCTTGACCTGTGACCTAGTGACCTCAAAAACATTAAGAGTCATCCAGTGGTCTTGACCAACTACCGCAGCAAGTTTGAAGATTCTAGGCCAAACCCTTGAGCAGTTAATGATCAGAAACCATTTTACCAGTTAAGGTCATGGTGACCTTGACCTTTGACCTGGTTACCTCAAAGCAATAGGGGTCATCTAGTGGTCATGACCAACCACCACAGCAAGTTTGAAGATCCTAAGCCAAACCCTTGAGCAGTTATTGATCTGAAACCATTTCACCAGTTAAGGTCATGGTGACCTTGACCTTTAACCTATTGACCACAACAACAACAGGGCTCATTTAGTTGTCATGACCAACACCTAAGCAAATTTGAAGATCCTAAGCCAAACCCTTGAGCAGTTATTGATCAGAAACCATTTTACCAGTTAAGGTCATGGTGACCTTGACCTCTGACTTGGTGACCTCAAAAACAACAGGGGTCATCCAGTTGTCATGACCAACTACCACAGCAAGTTTGAAGATTCTAGGCCAAACCATTGAGCAGTTATTGATCGGAAACCATTTAACCAGTTAAGGTCATGGTGACCTTGACCTTTGACCTAATGACCTCAAAAACAATAGGGGTCATCTAGTGGTCATGACCAACCACCACAGCAAGTTTGAAGATCCTAAGCCAAACCCTTGAGCAGTTATTGATCAGAAACCATTTTACCAGTTAAGATCATGGTGACCTTGACCTTTGACCTAATGACCTCAAAAACAACAGGGCTCATCTAGTTGTCATGACCAACCACCTCAGCAAATTTGAAGATCCTAAGCCAAACCCTTGAGCAGTTATTAATCGGAAACCATTTTACCAGTTAAGGTCATGGTGACCTTGACCTTTGACCTAGTGACCTAAAAAACAATAGGAGTCATCCAGTGGTCATGACCAACTACCACAGCAAGTTTAAAGATCCTAAGCCAAACCCTTGAGCAGTTATTGATCGGAAACCATTTAACCAGGTAAGGTCATTGTGACCTTGACCTTTGACCTAGTGACCTAAAAAACAATAGGGGTCATCTAGTGATCATTACCAACCACCACAGCAAGTTTGAAGATCCCAAGCCAAGCCCTTGAGCAGTTATTGATTGGAAACTATTTCACCATTTTAGGTCACTATGACCTTGACCTTTGACCTAGTGACCTCAAAAACAATAGGGGTCATCTACTTGTCATGACCAACCACCACAGCAAGTTTGAAGATTCTATGCCAAGTCGTTTATTAGTTATCGTTCGGAAACCATCGATCTACCGACCTACCTACTGACCGACCAACCGACATGTGCAAAGCAATATATTATATACCCCCATTTTTTCAAAAGGGGGGTGTAATAATTTACTTTAATGGAAAAATAAGAAATTTGTATATTATGTTCATCACAGTGTTGTAAATGCTCTATTTATTACAATATGAAAGAAGCTATCTAGATTGGCACAATTATCACAAAAATCTTAGTAAAATATAATAGAATATGAAATATGTTATAAACAATGCATCGAAATTTAAAAAAAAAACATCATCCTTGCTGCAGAATTCCTAACCACAGTCCAGTTCAGTCAGAAAGTAGAGAGTTAACCCTTCGCTTGCTATTCGCGTCAATATACCTACCTGTAAATAGTGAAGACCCAGATGAGACAGCTCCTGCAGGAGCTGTCTCATCAGGGTCTGCACTATTTACAAGTTGATTGCACAACCAGTGCACTCCACAGTAGTGATTGCACAGCGAAATACGTGTACACAGTGAAGATATCTGTAATTATACAACAGGGCATGGGTAAAGAAGGAGAAATGTATTTTAAAATTCAGCAAGCGAAGGGTTAACCCTTTCCCTCATAAAAAGTGTATTCACCTACTTGCAAACAGTAGATCCAGATCAGATGACTCCTATAGGGGCAGTCCGATCAGGGTTTGCTTTGGACATGATATTGGTCTGAGTCTACAGTTCTGCAAAAATTCCCTTGAAAATTTAACATTTTAAACATTGAGCGAATAAATATTCATGTTGTCATTATTTCTTGCATGACCACTGAATGGGGAAGGGGTTAACTAGATGTGTACTGCCATGTTTAACCCTTTCCCTGTTCTGTATTTAGGTCATATTTCATTACCTATTGAATATTCATTAACAAAATAGTTATAAAGAAATATGGAAGGTGGAACATTGTAGACATTTTAGACAGCAAAGAAACAGATCTATCAAACTCCATTAGCAAACAGAGCAGACTCTGTTTGCAAATGCGTGAAAACACGGTTATATGAGGGAAAGGGTTAAAGTGTAAACGTCCCTCACTGGGAGTCATGTAGGACATGACAGTTGGTCTTGGCATGGACTCTTAGAAATACCCTGTGGTTGTAAATATCACAGCAAAGTAAAGCAACTGCCATGACCAATAGTTTAAGAAAAGCTTAAGAAACAAAAGTAACTGGTAGTGCAGATGTCTTACCAAACAAGTTCCTAATTACTTCCTCTGACATGCTGTGAGGTGGACCTGTTGAACAGATAAAACGAACAAACAGTGAGATATGCAGCTAATATATGATGCTGATCACTTTCCTCCATGAAAATTAATTTGAGATCTATACATCAGATCTATAATATTCCAAAGGCAAAACAGGGTAGACCTTGACCAGACAGCTCCTACAGAATGTTTGATCTGGGTCTACTCTGTTTATAAATGTGCCAAAAGTATTCTTTATATTCAGGAAAGGATTTAACAAAATTTGGCTTGACCAGGTTGTTGCAAATGTACTTTATCTGTGAAATAATACTTAACCCCTTCATTGCATCAGGACATGTATATTTTAGTTATAATTGTATGTGTAATGGAATATGTAATGAGAAACTTTACTGGTAAATTATTTCTAATGGAATATGTAACATGATACTTTATGTAAACTATAAGTTACTTGTAAACTATGTATAATATGTAATGGGATAATTAATGTATAAGTTTTTGCTAGTAAACTATGTATAATGAAATATGTATCGAGAAACATATGACTTACCAATTAAGTATTTATAATGGAATATGTAATGTGAGAAAAAAAGAGTGAGAGAGAATGAGCAAACGTGAGAAAAAAGAGAGAGAGAGAGAGAGAGAGAGAGAAGAGAGAGGAGAGAAACACAGAGAGAGAGACAGAGACAGAGAGGTACAGGGGTACAGGGAGACAAAAGGGACAGAGAACTATAAGTACATATATAAGGCAGTGTATCAATTACCTGGAAATTTACTAGGGTCGTAAACTATCGTTTCCAGGTAATAACCACCATCCTTCTTCATCAGGGACAGCATTAGCTGCACATACCTGATAAAACATGAAACATGCTCTCAGACTAGAAATACGAGACTAATCACAAAAATGTTTGCTTGATTCCATGTCCAGCTTCTAACTGAATCTTAGGAGCCAAGAACCAACACATATGCTTTGGATGTGCATTTTCTTGAGTTAGGAGACTGAGATTTTGAAAGTGTTGACAAATTCCAAGCAGCTTATATAAACAAGAGGGCCATGATGGTCCTTAATCGCTCACCTGTTCGTAACAGATTTATGATTTCAATGACAGATTAAAGGTCTCGGCCTTACAGTTTTGGAGAAGATTCTTAAAGATTTTCATATGAAAAACTGATAAGCCCCAGGGCGGGGCCATTTTTGGCCCAGGGGTAATAATTTGAACAATCTTGGTAGAAAGCCATTAGATGATGCAACATACCAAATATCAAGGGTCTAGACCTTACAGTTTTGGAGGAGAAGATTTTTAAAGATTTTCCTATGAAAAACTGATAAGCCCCAGGGCGGGGCCATTTTTGGTCCAGGGGTCATAATTTGAACAATCTTGGTAGAGGACCATTAGATAATGCTACATACCAAATATCAAAGGTCTATACCTTATAATTTTAGAGAAGAAGATTTTTAAAGATTTTCCTATGAAAAACTGATAAGCCCCAGCGCAGGGCCATTTTTGGCCATGGGGTAATAATTTGAACAATCTTAGTAGAGGACCATTAGATCATGCTTCATACCAAATATCAAAGGTCTATGCCTTACAGTTTCAGAGAAGAAGATTTTTAAAGATTTTCCTATGAAAAACTGATAAGCCCCGGGGCGGGGGCCATTTTTGGCCTGGGGGACATAATTTGAACAATCTTTGTAGAGGACCATTACATCATGCTACATACCAAATATCAAAGCTCTTGGCTTTGTGGTTCCAGAGAAGAAGATGTTTAAGTAAATTGTTGACGCCCGCACGTACGCACATACGCACGACGACTGACGCCGGACACAGGATCATCCCAATAGCTCACCTTGGCACTTTGTGCCAGGTGAGCTAAAAGGTTAATAACATTATAATGTGTCTATGGATGCTATAATCATTTGAACACTGCATTTTTCAAAGTGGAATGATCCATCATTGTTTAACTATGGAGTACATTCAGTATGAAATGGTATTCATTTGCCTGAGGAATTTGAATGGCATACAGTGCAGAACTTGATCAGAGAGCTCCTGTAGAAGCCCATCTGATCTGGGTCTAAATTGTTTGCAAATGCCGGCGTATGTGTGTGCCATATATTCAAAGGATGTGTTCCACTTGATCTTTGCAATCAATAATCCATTGGTGCCAAGTCTGTAAAAGAGGGCAATTTTTTATCGTTTTATTAAGAAAATGAAAACAAGCACCCACTCTAAAACTTGAAGTAGACAAAAATGTGTCCAGCAGACGAAAATGTTGACACTGAAAGGGTTAACCAAATAACAATTCTAGCGCACCTATCACGATCCTTCATGTTGATGGCGACCAATGATTTGGAGTCCCATATGACATCAAACTGCCCACAAAGAGCCCTGTAAAACAGAAGTTGAAGTAATGTCATGCTTACATTCATAGCTGTATGACGGCCAAACCTGTTCCCCATAAATACACCTTTTAACACCGTGTAAGAAATATTATCGTGCCAAACAGCGTCGACACAGATCAGACAACTCCTGTTGGAGCCCTCTGATCAGGGTCTACGCTGTTTGCTTATTGATCTTATTTTACAGTTTCTTTCATATCCAAAATTGCCCATGTACGGTACATGTGTCATTATTAAAATTCATGATGTAAATATTTCTTACATGAATATTTGTGGGGGGAAAGTGTTATTATGAAGACCATGTAGAACCTCTCTACAGCAGTCACTAAATGAAGAAACACAAATGTCTTGAAAAAAAGGTACAGTAGAACCTGTTCTAAGCGGTCATTAATTTATTAAACATAGGAGTCTTAAATAGCAAGTGATCGCTTAATGCAGGGCAAGAGTAATTATCCTATAGGAGATTTCTGCATTACTTTTTACCTGCATTAAGCTACCACCTACCTTACAGACCCATAATTAGACCTCTTTTTGATGGCCACTTATGACAGGTTCTACTGTACACTAATAACCTTAATTTTCGGACAGACAAAAAAAACAGGCAATCAGTGTAGACCCAGTTCAAGCTGCTCCTGAAGGGTTTACACTATTTGTTATCGTGACAGTCTAATGTTAAGTAATCAAAATGGTGTCAAATTGATTTGTTGAGATTTACAAACCAGAGTAGCTGGGAGGTTGGGTGTCAAAATACCTAGAGTAATTAAGATACAGTAACATCCCTCTTAACCGGAATTCAAGTAGGGAAGAATTTAGATACTTTTAGGTAGGTAGCTGCTTAATACAGGATTCAAGTCATGCAGAAAGCTCCTAGAGGAGCTTTCTGCATGACTTTCATCCTGCATTCAGCAGCCACCTGTGTTCAAGACTGATATTTATACAAAATTAAATGTCCGGTTTAGAGGGGTTTTAATGTAGTTACTTTATGTATAACAGAACTTAAACATAAAACTATTACATTTGTAATGCCTTAACCCTCCATAAATATTATTCTAACCCTAAATTCCTTCATATAAATGTGTTTCACACATTTGCAGAGTAGACTCAGATCAGATGGTCCCTATAGGAGCTGTCTGATCAGGGTCTGCACTATTTGCTCATGAAATTTGTTAGATCTGTTCCTTTAGTTTCTGAAATGGCTACAATGGTCCACCTTCCATATTCCATTATAACTATTTTGTCCAAGAATATTCAGTAGGTACTGAAATTTGGAATAACTATAGAATAGGGAAAGGGTTAACCCTTCTCTTGCTGAATTTTAACCCTTCGCTTGCTATTCACATCAATATACCTACCTGTAAATAGTGAAGACCCAGATGAGACAGCTCCTGCAGGAGCTGTCTCATCAGGGTCTACACTATTTGCAAGTTGATTGTGCAACCAGTGCACTCCACAGCAGTGATTTCACAGCGAAATACGTGTACACAGTGAAGATATATGTAATTATACAACAAGGCATGGGTAAAGAAGGAGAAATGTATTTTAAAATTCAGCAAGAGAAGGGTTAAAATGCATTTCTTCTTCTTTACCCATGCCCTGTGGTATAATTACATTTATCTTCACTGTCTACAATTATTTCTCTGTGCAATCACTGCTGTGGAGTGAACTGGTTGCACAATCAACTTGTAAATAGTGCAGACCCTGATGAGACAGCTCCGGCATGAGCTGTCTCATCTGGGTCTTCACTATTTACAGGTAGGTATATTGACGTGAATAACAAGCGAAGGGTTAAGTCTGTGCAGGAGCTTCCCATCAGAATCTGGTCTGTCTGATTATGGTGCAATACAGACCTAATTCTACAGTTTCTGCCATGGCAGTTAATATGAAATTTAAAAATATCTTCTTCATATTCTTTCTGCCAAAACTCTGATCTGTTATATTCTTTACTTACTTCCTTTGTAAGCCCGAAATGTTAATAAAAACAGTCAACACAACACTGCGGGATCGTTTGTTCTACTTGGTGTTTTTATTGTATAGTTTACTTCTGATTTGTATAAGTGTCTGAGAAACTGCTGAGCAAGTGTCAAACAGCTTGACTCCTGATCAGACGCCGAGTTACTCGGCATTTCATCTGGATCCAGGCTGGTTGCAAATACGACTTGGGTCACGCTTAGCACGATAATGGTTAATATTTCTTACACAAGTATTAATGAATTAAAGGGTTTACCCATTCCCTCATATGCTATTTTTAGATCCAACCTCTTTGAATGAATCTACCGAAAAGGAGCATTTACTAGAGAAAAGGAATTTTTTTTTTGAATTGTGTAGTTCTGAAACCATTGTGATAAATAGAGCATTTGCTCCTATGGAGCAAATGCTCTATTTATCACAATGGTTTTAAAAATTGCCTTTTCAGATGCATAGAAATGCATTAATATGGAGGAAAGGAACAAATTAACAAATAGACATACATAACCAGAGCTACCGGTACACCTGGTACATACTGAAATACTAAAAGCGTTCTTTCTCCACCAAACCTCAATATGTTGTGCCCACTCTTTAGAATCATCTCGCAGATTCTAATCGTCTCTCTGAGACAATTCTAAAGAGTTCACAACATAGCGTTTAGTGTAGATATAAAGAAGTTATTCCTGAAAATGTTTTGATTTACGCATATTATCTGGACCCCTGCATAACATTACTATGGAAACACTTACACTGACATAGCAAATAGGTCAGCCGCGTAGACCTGCAGTCGGTTGTCCTTGCTCTGAAATGATTCCATTTCAAATTTATTACATGTATAGAGAGATAGGTACCCTAATTACCTAAATAAATAGGTATTTTGTCTGACACAGTTAAGCAAACAGTACAGATCTAGATCAAGCTGCTCCTGAAGGACTTAATTGCAAGGAACTTCACTCAACAACCTCTCAAAAGAAGAATTTTACCAATAGGTTAAAACATGTGGTAGCTGAACCCTTTACTCCATGAATATTCATGTATGAAATATTCACATCATGAATATTAATTACATGTATATGTATATTGTTATAATGCCATTTAAAGTTGTTTGGCCATGGACAAAACTGTATAGTCATATCTTTATTATATCACAAGCAAACAGGACTCCTACAGGAGTCGATTTATCTGAGTCAACTCTGTTTGCAAAAGCATAGATAGGAGTATTTATGGAGCAATGGGTTAACATAGAAAGTAGACATTTAGACAGAAAATATTTTTATTTAACGTTACAAGCAGAGCAACAAATGAGGGTGCGTACTCAAATACTAATCGAAGAGACCACTGTTTACAAGAGACAATTCTAAAGAGTGGTCACAACTCAGGGTTTGGGGGAGAAATAAGGAAGTTTTTCTTGCAAAGGTTTTAATTTACACTAATTATCTGAATCTCTGACAAACAAACTTCTTTTAACCCTTTCAGTGCTGAAATTGTAAATGGACTATTCCAAAATTCAACAAGAGCACCGAAAGCGAGTTCAACGCTCATCTGTCGTCATTGTCAAGATGAACATGCATACCAAAAATGAAGGTTGTAAATGAAAAATTGAAGAAGTTATGGTCAATGTTAAGATTTCGGACGATGATGACAACGCGGACACCGGGGTTACGACAATAGCTCGTGATTTCTTCGAAACACACAAGCTGAAAAGGTAAATCTTACTTTGAATATTCAGGGATATGTTTAACCCTTCGCTTGCTGAATTTTAAAATACATTTCTCCTTTACCCATGCCCTGTTGTATAATTACATATATCTTCACTGTGTACAAGTATATCACTGTGCAATCACTGCTGTTGAGTGCACTGGTTGCAAATCAACTTGTAAATAGTGCAGACCCTCATGAGACAGCTCTTGCAGGAGCTGTCTCATCTGGGTCTTCACTATTTACAGGTACGTATATTTACGTGAATAGCAAGCGAAGGGTTAAGGAAAATTTTAACATGACAAACAGGGCTCATCTAGGAGTCCTTTCATCTGGGTTTCATCAATGTTTGCAAATGACATTAGTGACTCATGTGCCACACTGAAAAGTTCACATACACTATATTTATTCATTAAGTGGATACTAAAGAGAGTTTTTACTGAGAATTTTCACTTGATCACGCTGGTGTTTTGTTTACCTTGTACAACTTTCCCACGTGCTCCAGTTCTGTGACTGTGTACTCTATCTTATTTTCTTCAAATAGTTCCTTTACAGCTTTTTCAGCAATCTCAACCCCAACCACAGTATGTCCACGTTCGTACATCCTGAAATTGACAAAAGCAATGTGACTTCGTTCAAGACTGTCAATAAAAAGACATAGCAAGAATCGAAAATAAAAGGTCATGACCTGTGAGTTTAACCCTTTCCACCATGAATATTCATGTATAAAAAAAATGACATTATGAATATTAATTAGATTAATTGTTATACATGTAATAGCACAGGAAACGTGAATTTTTAGCATGGCAAAAAAACTGTAGAATCATATCTATATAATATCATAAGCAACCACAGCAGACTCCTAGAGCAGCCATCTCATCTGGGTCTACTCTGTTTGCTAAGGCATGTAAAGGCATATTTATAGAGTAATTAACTAAATTCACCCTTTACTCAATAAATACCTCTTTCTACACCCTTGCAAACAGAGTAGACCCAGCAGATGGCTCCTGTAGGAGTCGTCTGATCAGGGTCTGTTCTTTTTGCATATGATATAATATAGATTATGTTTCTGTAGTTTCTGCAATGGCTAAAAATTTATGTGGACGTGTACTATTACAACATTTAATCTAAATAGTATTCATATTGTCAATATTCCTTACACCAATCTTCATGGAGTAAAGGGTTTCAAGTTTTCAACCAATAAAAATCACAGTTGGGGCCTTTAAGACAGATGGTAACTTAATGCAGGACAAATGCAATGTAGAAAGCTCCTGCATTATATTTTGCACTGCATTGAACAACACCACCCCTTCTACAGCACCTATAATTATAAGTGGGTTGCTTAAAACTGATGATACTAATATTACAGTAAAACTTCTCTATAACGGCCACAAAATTGTGTTAATTAGTTTGTATTTCGGCCAGATGGCTGCTTAAAGCAAAGTGAAAATAAAACAGAACGCTCCTATAGGAGCGTTCTGTTTTACTTTCACCTTGCTTTAAGCAGCCACCTGCCTTTAACACAAAATACTTGATGTAATTTAGTGGCCGTTATAGAGAGGTTTTACTGTATACAATTGTATGATCATCAAAGTCCCATTTATCAGTTGTCGATACATTGTTGGTTAGCACGGATTATGGTACAGTGAAACTCCTCTAAATCAGATTTTCAAATAAGTATCAACGCTGATCTTTAAGACAGGTGACAGCTGAATGCAGGATGAAAGTCATGCAGAAAGCTCCCAAAGGAGTTTCACCCTGCATTAAGCAGACCTATTTTTCTCTTTATTAAAATTCCCTACAAACTGGTACATTGTATTTTAATCAAGAAGAATTTAAGTCTAAAATGGCACGTGGCTTTTAAATGCAGGATGAAAGTCATGCAGGAAGCTCCTTTTTGAGCCTTCGGTGTGACATGCAGCCCATCGTTTATGCTGTCATAAACACCGGAATAGATACTAATTTGAATGTCTGGTTTAGAGAGATTTATTCTATACTAACAAAAATAGGATTTTATAGTCTTTACAAGTGTAACACTGACTATGGAATACTAATGAAATTAGTAAGTTTTTATAGTCTTTACAAGTGTAACATGGAGTATGGCAAACTAATAAAAGTAGGTAGTTATTAAGTCTTTACAAGTGTAACATGGAGTATGGCAAACTAATAAAAGTAGGTAGTTATTAAGTCTTTACAAGTGTAACATGGAGTATGGCAAACTAATAAAAGTAGGTAGTTATTAAGTCTTTACAAGTGTAACATGGAGTATGGCAAACTAATAAAAGTAGGTAGTTATTAAGTCTTTACAAGTGTAACATGGAGTATGGCAAACTAATAAAAGTAGGTAGTTATTAAGTCTTTACAAGTGTAACATGGAGTATGGCAAACTAATAAAAGTAGGTAGTTATTAAGTCTTTACAAGTGTAACATGGAGTATGGCAAACTAATAAAAGTAGGTAGTTATTAAGTCTTTTCAAGAGTAACATGGACTATGGCATACTGATGGAAATAGGAAGTGTTATAGTCTTTAAAAGTGTATCACAGACTATGGCAAACCAATGAAAATAGGAGATTTTTTATAGCCTTTACAAGTGGTACATGGACTATGGCATACTAATGAAAATAGGAAGTTTTTTAGTCTTTACAAGATTAGTGTAACACGTACTATGGCATACTAATGGAATTAGGATTTTTTTAGTGTTTGCAAGTGTAACATGGACTATGGAATACTAACTTTATGACATACTAATGAAAATAGGTATTTTAGTCTTTACAAGTGTAACAAATACTATGGAATAGTAATGAAACTAGGAGGTTCTTTGGTGTTTACAATATGGCATATAGAGTACTCAAAATATAAGGTTCTTTGATAGCACACGTCATGTTTATATTTATGTCTTTTATGATGATTTGCTTGTTTTATACGATGTTGTGGTGAAATATTATTATAATACAGTAGAAGCCCTCTAAATCAGATTTCTAGTAGAGAAGAATTTAGATGCTTTTAGGCGGCTGCTTAATGCAGGGTGAAAGTCATGCAGAAAGCTCCTTGAGGAGCTTTCTGTATGACTTTCTCCCTTCATTAAGCTGCCACCAGTCTCCAAGATTAGATCGATATTTATACTAAATTGAACATCCGGTTTAGAGAGGTTTTACAGTATATTTGTAAATTTCATTTTAGAGATGTTTACAGTACCTCCATGTGATGTTTATAGACATATCTTACCATGGAAGGTCCAGGGCCTTTCCACACAGGGGTGCAAACACGCTCTTTGTTCTACCTCCAAACATGCGTTCCTCGAACTGGTCCAAGAGCCTGTTATATATACATGAGTATGAATATATGTACAGTAAAACCTCTCTATAACGACCATTAATTTACATCAATTACTTTGTGTTAAAAGCAGGTAGATGCTTAAAGCAAGGTGAAAGTAAAACAGAACGCTCCTATAGAAGCGTTGTTTTACTTTCACCTTGCTTTAAGCAACCACCTGCCCAAAATACCTACAAATTAACACAATTGAGTGGTCATTATAGAGAGGTTTTACTATATAGAGGATAACTTGCAATACTATTGCCAAGAATTCTTCACAATCCTTTACCTGTTAAAGGCGTCTCTTTTACTCCTTTTGCAAACAGAGTAGACCCAGATCAGACAGCTAATATAGGAGCTATCTGATGAGGGTTTGCTCTGTTTGCTCAGACAGTATCTTAACCCTTATTCTATATTATGTAATTAGTTAAATGATATTAACCCTTACTGTACGGGACACGAGTCACTAATGTCATTTGCAAACAATGTAGACCCAGATGAAAGGGCTCCTAAAGGAGCTTTCTCGTCAGGGTCTGCACTGTCTGTCATGTTACATTTTTCTTTAGAAAAATCCCTAAATATTCACCATAAGCTTGACCTGTTTGAATTTTGGAGTAGTCCATTTGAAAAGTCAGCGTTGTAAGGATTATGGTTATGGGTAGGGTCTACCATGACTATTCATCAGGTAACCCACTCCCTCATATTGACGCCTTCCGACGCCTCTGGAAAACTTACTTTTTAAAACTATTGTGATGAACAGAGTATTTGCTCCATAACAGCAAATGATCTATTAATCACAATTGTTTAAAAACTACACATTTCTAATGTTTTCATTTTCTCTAGTAAATACAGTAAAACCTCGCTATAATGGCCACTAAATTACATCAAGTAGTTTGTGTTAAAGGTAGGTGGTTGCTTAATGCAAGGTGAAAGTAAAACAGAACGCTCCTATAGGAGCATTGTTTTACTTTCACCTTGCTTTAAGCAGCCACCTTCCCTAAATACCAGCTAATTAGCACAATTTAGTGGCCGTTATTGAGAGGTTTTACTGTTTTCTTTTTCGGTAGATTTTTTCAAAGAGATTTGAGTCTTACGATAATCTATAGATGAGGGAATGGGTTAAAAGGTTGACCCTTTACCTGTTCAATATTCATGTAAATAATAATGTCATCATGAATATTTATTACCGTAATTTTGATATGTGCATATGTGCACAGGCTGTTTTGGTATTAGTAGAAACTATAGAGACAGGTCTATTATAATTTTATAAGCAAACAGAGCAGACCCTGATCAGACAGCTCCTATAGGAGCTGTCTGATCTGGGTCTACTCTGTTTGCAAACACGTGAAAAAGCGTTTATATGAGGAAAGGTTTAAGCAATATAAAACTTTCTGTCTACTAATATATATATACATGATTAGCACTTCAAACAGTTATATTCCTGTTGAACTATTGACCTCATGTCAACTAACTTGGATCCTAACCATTGCATACAACAAACCATCATGAACCCTGATGGACAGAACTATGGCTAAGAAAAGTTTAAACCTCCAGACCTGCTATTAATTTAATCGGTAAATCATATGAAGTCAGTGCGATATGACCCTGTTAACCCTTTCCCAGGTGTTCTATATTTAGTCCAAATTTGAATACCAACTGATTATTCATGGACAACATAGTTATAATGAAACATGGAAGGTGGAACATTGTAGCCATTTTAGAAAATAAAGAAACAGATCTTTTCAAAATTCCACTAGCAAACAGAGTAGACCCTGATCAGACGGCTCCTCTAGGAGCCTTCTGATCTGGGTCTATTCTGTTTGCAAATGCGTGAAAACATGTTTATATGAGGGAAAGGGTTAAAGGAAACTCAAACAAAACTGATAAAAATCCACCTTTGTGATTCATTCTCCAATTTAAATATATTGTCAATTGGACTGATAAAATTCATGAGTCCTTTATATCCACTACCCATGTACTGTATACTTCGAGGTTTGTTCACTGTTTGCATGAGAAAACAAGATACTTCATGTTAATTGATCCTTACCCTCATGTTATATATAACATCTCTTCATGCCTTTACAAGCAGAGTAGACCCAGATCAGACGGTCCCTGTAGGAGAATCTGACCAAGCAGATGCTTGAGAATGATCAAAAACTCAGGCAAAAGGTGTTATAACCTCGGGCCAGGTCCCTGAGTTTGAGCAATCAGATACATGTACTTGAGAATCACCTCAAGCTCAAACTGTTTTATAACCTCGTGGTCAATCGCGTATTACTGGTCCAGACTGTTTACTTTGATTTACCTGATAAAGATATATTTTACACATTTGTGAACAAAGTAGATCAAGATTAGATGACAACTCAAGTAGGTGCAGTTTGATCAGGGTAACTATACTCTTATTTATTATTGAATAATATAGATCTGATTTTAAAGCTTTTGCCATCGCTCAAAAACTAACAGCTAGTTAATTTTATTTCTCAAACGAATATTTATTAACCATTTATGTGGTTGATTTCAATGCAAAAATAATTACCTTTGAGTTATCAATCACCTGAATACATGTATTTATAAAGGCCTTTGAACAAAGGAAGTGTTGGCCATGGTAGAAAATGTTGAATCATATCTATATCATACCATAAGCATACAGAACAGAACCGACAAGACGACTCCTACAGTTATCTGAATAGTCTACCAAGTATAGGATTAAATATTAAGTTAACCCTTTACTCCATAAATACGCCTTTTACGCTTTTACAAACAGCGTCAACCCAGATCAAGTGGATTCTTTAGGAGCTATCTGATCAGGGTATGCCCTGTTTGCTTATTGTATGCTATAGATTCTGTCATGTTGAATAATTCATTTATAGTATCATTATAAATATTCAGTTATTTCACATTAATAATATCATGGAGTAAAATGTTATGGGTATGTAAAGTTTATCACTAACTAGCCTTTAATAATGCTGTGAATTGCTAAAGATTAGTAATGGTACATAGTAGAACCGGTCTTAACCCATTACAGCACAGACTATTTTTAGATCCAACCTCTTTGAACCAATCTACCGAAAAGGAGCATTCACTACTGAAAAGGAAATTTTTAGAATTGTGTAGTGTTGAAACCATTGTGATAAATAGAGCATTTGCTCCTATGGAGCAAATGCTCTATTTATCACAATGGTTTCACATAGTGACTTTTACAGAAGCGTCAAAAGGCATCTATCTATATGGGGGAATGGGTTAAGCCGTCATCAAAAAGATGTCTAACTAGAAGGCTTTGTCAAAAGAACAGATGTCTCCCCCCCAACCCCTCGCACCTGCACCGCCCACACATACACACTGCTACACATTGTCATATTTGTAAACCTGACCGGACAAGATGTGTGACAGACAGACAGACAATCAGACAAACAACTCTAACAAAAACAATATGTAAAGGGAAATAACTAAAAAATGTTGACACCATACTTAATAGAACTGATGAACGATGAATGATACTCCCCTTCATCATGTGTTTTCCACACCACATTTTTCAAGAAAAAAAAAGATAACGGGGAATAACTCCAAAAACAGTGTAACAAAGGGCCATAACTCGAAAAGTATTGAAGCCAGACTTATGGCTCTTGTACATCTTGCATTATGCTCCTTCCATGTATGAAGTTTCAATCCAATGGCATGAGCCATATAGGAGTTATGGTCCGGACAATAAAGTGTGAAAAATTGTACAAGGGGCAATAGATACGATAACGTAGCTCTAAACTGGACGCTAGTCATTATCAGTCTTACAGCTACGATATCGCATCTAAAGGGGCAATAACTCCAATACTACTGAAGCCATAGTTATGAACCTTGTGCATTACACTTCCTCTCATTATGCTCTTTCCATTATATGAAGTTTCAACCAACTGACATCAGGCATATAGGAATTATCAGCTAGACAAGAAAGGGTGATGGACAGACACAGACAACTCTAAAAAAAACAATGTCTCCCCTATATAAATATGGGGGGACATAATTATGAATGCAGGTGAAATGTAATGAAGAAGGCTCCTGTAGGAGCATTCATCATTACTTTTGCCCTGTATCAAGCAACCACCTGCTTTAAAGACTCTATGTAAATCAATGACCGTTCAACACAGGTTTTAATGATGTCTTTGTGTACTCACGGGTTGTAACAACTCTGATGGAACGAAGTGTCACCAATCTCCCATCGCCTCACCCACTCCGTGTTATGTAGAACACCTTTCTCAAGGTCTGTCTCCACTGTACTTGTCATTATCAATGAGCTACACAGAATGATAGTCTTGAAATATGAGAAATAGAAACAGAACCCTGCTATTTGCAAAGTCGTTCAGCCTTTAGCCTGCTGCAGGTGGATCCGTGCTTACCGTTGTACACAGTTTGGTTTGGATCCAGATGAAACGCAGTATAACTCGGCATTTCATTAAGATCAAAACTGTTTGATGCCACCATTGCAATTTGTAGAGCAAAAACAAGATTTTGCATTGTGCTATGAAAATGGAGTGCGCGCAAACAAACTTTTGCTCAACAGGCTAAATGCTAGAAAAAGGTTTAGATGAATAAACACAGATACCAATATAACAAGGAACTCTATTCATATATAGTATATCTTATATGAATAAGAGTTCGTTAATGCAAGACAAATGTTATGCAGAAAGCTCCTGTAGGAGCTTTCTGCACAACTTTCAGCTTGCATTATCTAAGCACAGGTGTTCGGCATGTGTCCCCCCCCCCCCCCAGCCACCCAACACCCAATCCCTCTCTACAACCCAAAAAATGAATAAAAGACACTACAACATGCATACATATGGTCAACTCAACAACGCCTCTCGGTATCAAATATATCCTATGATATATTTTGATACCGAGAGGCGTTTGTCAGAAACTGGTTGTTATGCTATATTATGATGATTTGACCATATGTATGCATGTTTTAGTGTCTTTTATTCATTTTTTGGGTTGTAGAGATGGGTTGGGGACTAGAGGGGGGGGGGGGGGGGTTAGCACGCGCCGAACACCTGTGTTTTTAAGGCCCAGAATTGGACCTGGTGATCGCACTGGCTTTACAGTAATAACATGAACTGCACTGAAGATATTGTTTGGTTAAAGGGTTAAACACAAGGTATACAATATACACATGCTTAGACAATTGCATATTGGCCAGTACAATGAGGTCTGATTCTGGATTCTTTTTAACACAAGTACAGCACTTGGTCTGTACAACATGTCTTAAGTGAGACACATGTACATACATGTATGTATCACAGGGGTAAGACACGTTTGAGTCAGTATATGTATATATAGAAAGAAGGGATCCGACTTCAAAAGATCCAAATTACCCACTCCTCTACTTTAAACCCTTCGTTCAGCAAGAAATGCACCGATTTCGATCAGATAAAAATCTATTCCGTAAGCTTTCTATATATACATATACTGACTCAAACGTGTCTTACCCCTGTGGTATGTATACGTCTCTTAAGCGGACATCAAAAAGAGTAGTTCACATTTGTGTAATCTAAATGGTGATATCGAGCTACATCCCGTTTTAACGATATCCCGGCAGATGTAAAACGGCAACCATCACACAATTTGCACGCTGTCTTACATCTCATTGATGAGTACAAAAAGTCAGGTTAATAATGGGTTTGTAAGACAGCTAGTAGCTTAATCACGAAGTAAATACAGATGTATTTACTTCGTGGCTTAATGCAGACCAAAAGTAATGCAGAAAATTCCTGTGTGAGCTTTCTGCATTACTTTTGCCCTGCATTAAGCAACCACCTTTAATACTCCTGTTTAATAAATGAATGACCGCTTAAAACAGTTTCTACTGTAATGGCAAAGTACAGGGCAAAATGATGTTAATTTCATCCCTTTGTATGCGGGTAACAGAACTTGGTATTTGCAAACAGACACAGATCTGATAGTATGGGATTGCACTGCTTGTCTCCCAAATCGTGTTGGAAATTTAACGCCCATACTACATGGCCACTATAGCTAAACTATACAAAATATATATGCTTCAACGTGTATTGGGTATGTATCATGACTAGTTAATAAAATAGAACACGAATGGCATACGAACAAATACCATGTTAACACTTTAAGTACGAACAACACACAATAAATGCATTCGTTGAACAAAATCTCAGAATAGAACTTGAATACTTACAGAATTCTTAACTCCGTCACTACATATAAAGGTAATGGGGTTGAGTTTAATGGTACTTTAAATCAGTTGGTGAGTTTCAGTTTTTCGACTATATACATGTGTATTAGAAGGTAAACAACTCATGCGGGGGGAAATTCAGCCGTCTTGGTTCACGTCCCATGTTTTCACCAACCAAACTCTTCATCGATCGTTATGATAGGCCTATTTAAGAAATAATAAATTCATACCAGTGTTTTATCGTGCAATCGAACACTGGTTGAGTCGAGTTGAGATGCGTAGTAATTAAATCACGAGGCCGATAGGCCGAGTGATTTAATTATAACAAAGACCTATGATAACACATGTGTTATTATAGGTCTTTGATTATAAGCATCTCAACGACTACCCGTGTTCGATTGCACGATAAAACACTGGTATAAATTTATTATTTCGATTCTAACACTTCAATTTTACTATAATTTGCACCGCCACAACGACACTACGTTTCTCGACGTACGCATTTTCGAAGCCATAATTACGTCGCGTTAAGCCGTTATGAACAGCGCGTGCGGTGTTTTATGGAGAATTCAAACATAGATACGTCCCTTCTTTGTTTATGTAAATGTGTGCCCGAGGTGTTTTAGAATATTTTATATATACCGCCGTTTAAGGGAATGATGTCGGCGTGCAAGTACATATTCTGTTTCTCTCCTGGCTTGCAGTTTGATGAAGTTTCGGAACTAAGAAAAAAATCTTACAACCAGTTTATGAATGTAGACACACACGGAGATACGCGAAATCACAACGCAATACTGCCGGGTATTTTCCACAATGACATGTCATCCATTAAAGGTATAAAAACAGATACATATTGCAATACAATATGTCGAACAAGTAACAAACTATCTAAAACCACGAAGTAAATCTGTATTTACTTCGTGCTAAAACCGCGCGCACAGTTTTCATGTAAGGTGGTGATCAGATCTTTTCCGAGTTAGGTTTTTGACACATTGGCGTTTCATAACTTCATCAAAAGGAGAAAAAAATCATACGTAGGCCAATCATTTCTCATACACGGCGGTGTAGAGTGGAGAAATGCGACGTTAACAAAAGATGTCTGTTTTCCCCGCTAGAAACATAAATAATTCTGAAAACGCGAAATAATACCATATAGGCCTAGTGGCGTGATAAAACATTGGAATATATACAAGATTCATATCTTGATCTGAATTCCTAAAAAACAAAAAAAACTTGCTGGTGCTGTGTTACTGATGTTATCGACTAATCCATGTCACGTCTACAAAAGAAACTACATGTACTAATTATCGCTGTCATATTATAATACATTCGACATGTGTAGTCGAAAAAATGAACTCCCAAGAAAATCTACACATACGCTATTTTGGGACAGTTTACTCATGTAAAAAGGTCTTCATTTGTTTATAGGGGTTTGGCGACACTAGTGACTAGATCTACGCTTCGAACACATATTCAATGAAGAGAGACAACTGTAGTTTTAGTACTAGTTGAAATAACTGGATTAGAGTCCCTTCACTCGACAGAAAAAAATTAACCTTTCATAAAATCGCCTTTTCTGTCATCTCACAGCATTTGGGAAAGTACACTCTCGTATCTCCCAAGAGTGACTAACTGATCCAATATTTTTAAGTCCCATATATTTTTTATGTGAATTAAGGTCTGGCGGTCAACTTGCTCTCAAATGGCCAAGCGTGAGGTTTTTTATGGAACACAACACCAGTTTACATTTTGTTTCTTAAAACGAGACATGATGGCCCTGATATCGCTCACCAGACAATCAAAGGAGAAGATTTTCAAAGTTTTCACTATGTTTCTATAGCCCTTGGGCGGGGCTTCATTTGAACCCAGGGGCATAATTCATGTATGTTTTGTAGAGGACTTCAAGATGACGCTATGTGCCAAATATGAAAGCAGAGAAACTTCCAGTTTCAGAAGAAGAGTACTACTTAGGTTTCACAATATGTTTCTATATAAAATGACTTTGACTGAAATTAGCACACAGTTTGAATTCTGATCTGATACATATGTAACTTCATAATTATGTGGTTTGAACAAGAGGGTTAATTTTAAGATTGATATGTAACAAACAGACAATAATTCTGAAGCAGACAACAGCTAGAGTATAGAACAGGTGAACTTAAGATTGACCTCTCCAATACACTAGCTGGCTAGCTGGTGGTTAAGGGGATCACCCATTTTCAGAATATAAATATTTATACTGTAGAAGTCTATTTTAAAGTATAACCCACAGGGCAGGGCCAATTTTAACCTCAGAACTATGATATTTACAAAATTCATAAAGGTATACTAAGTAAGCTATACACCAAATATCTAAGCTCTGGGACATGTAGTTTTTGGCAAGAAGATTTTTAAAGTTTTCCCTATGCCTAACTACACTGTGGTGCAAGCTGTACGGTCGTGAATGTTTAGACTTTTCCAAGATGGCAGACGAACAGGAGGCTGAAAGGTAAGCATCACATTTTTGCACTTTACATATCTTTTCAGATTATTTGCCTGTTACTATTGCGAGACAAAGGAAACCACCAGCCACGGTGTAGATGCCAATCCGAGAAAGCCAGTGAAAATTAGAAGAAAATAGCTAAGTCACATATATTGGGAAAGTCGGGGCAACGTACATTAACTGTTAATGTAATACCAGACGTTTTGAAATAAACAAGCAAAATAATTCTAAATGGTGAAATGCAAACCAATGATATTCAAGATATTGACGAAGATTTTAGACTTGGCAATTTATTTGGTCCAATAAATATGGCTTTTTTCATTAACTTGTTATCCTTTTCTGTTATATAATTATTTCACGTTTATTTTTATGTCACCTTTAAAATGCATGTATGCCCTACGAAATGGCATTTAGACATTCCATACAGACTCAGCCCAGATCCGCCATCGCGAAACTGACGAGATATCGACCAAGTGCTAAATTACATCAACTGAACTAAATGCCTGTAAAACATAATCCGAGGGTAGGTTCTTTTTTCTGACAGATGATACAGATTAACCATTATGTTCGCTAAATGAATTGCCGGCATATCAAAAACATGTTAGTTAAACTTAAAAATCAATTCACTTCAATTTTCAAAGTAAAACATTGTCCTTAAATGTTTAATAACCAGTATATATCCAGGTCATGTTCTACCCATAATTCTATTCTGGTTTTCCAGTTATCTTACTGAAAGAATGCAACGTGTAATTTTACGTGGTACCTTCTCTGACTGGAATACTATGAAGCTGGTGTTCCACAAGGATATATATTGTGTCCATTATTATTTCTTGTTTTTATAAATTATATTGTTAGCGACATTGGATGGAACATTCGTTTGTTTGCTTACGACACTAGCTTGTTTAGTGTAGGTATTACTCCCGTACATATGGCAACAAATATCAATAATAATATATTAAAAAGGCAGAGAAATGGCTAGTTGAATTCAATCCTAAGAAGACTGAGTCGTTAATAATCTCGAGAAAAATGTCTCATCCGTATATATGCAAGACCATCAAATTCATGAAGTAGATTCACATAAGCACATTGGCATTCATCTCTCACGTGATCTAACATGGCACTGTCATATCGAATGTATCGCTACTAAGGCATGGACAAGAATAAATGTCATGCGAAAACTCAAATTTACTTCGGACAGATATTCCCTTGAAACAATCTACGTATATTTCGTGATACATATTTTAGAATACGATGATACTATATTTGATAACTGTAATGCCAGAGAATCTAACAGTTTTGAAAAAATTCAATATGAAGCTACCCGTATAGTAACTGGGACAACTAAAATGGTTTCTGTTGGTAAATTATTGCATGAAGTTGGATGGAAACGCCTTGAAACCAGACGTAAAACACAGACTTATTCTCTTTTATAAAATGGTGTTTCATTTAACTCCAAAATATCTCACAGAACTGGTACCTGAAGTGGCTGGAAGTGTTTCTCGATGCAATTTAAGATTAAGAAACGCTGGTGATATTCAACCTCTGGCCTGTCGCACAACTCATTATAGCAACTCTTTCCTCCCTGCAACAATACAGGAATGAAAAACAATCTTCTACTCTAAAAGCATTAAAAACGTCTTTGAATATCAATCTGCTAACTGTTCCCAAACATTTTATTACGGTGTCAGAAAACAACAGCTCCTGCACACGAGGCTTCGTACAAACTGCAGTTCCTTGAACCATGACCTATTCTCAAAGAACATATCTGACACTGCCTTGTGTACATGTGGCCTCGTTGAGAACGCATCGCACTTCTTCTTAAGCTGTTGCAAATATACCAACGAAGGAAACCAACGAAGGCAAACAACTTTTTGATGATGTTGTCAGATTCACTACTCCGTCCCTGTCTGTCTTTCTGTTTCGGTGATCCTCTGTTAAATTATAATACAAACATCATTATAGACGAAGCTGTGCATCGGTTTATCCAAACCTCAAAACGATTCTAATAAACTCGGTAACGCTCACCTCCTTTCGAATGTGCTTGTACTGCTCAGAATCCTAGACCTCTCTACATACATGTGTCAACCTTCGTTTCCTTTTTTTGTTTCTTTTATTTAATTTTTTTTCTTTTATTCTGAAGTATCTTTCTCAAAAAGTTTTTGTATAAACTGATATATCCTGCTTAATTAATTTAATTAGTTTTTCAGTACAATTTATATAGTACAATAACGGGCAGTCATTTCTGCATAAAGCGAGTGCAGTTTTTACGGTGATGGGGGAGAAACACAATAAGCAGTCTTGTTTTCGTTTCCATCCTTTTCTTTTCCTTTGTGTTATTACAATATTCATGCAAATATTTAAAAATAAAATACGTTTAAACCAATTATACACTGTGCTTCTGATCTCGATCCTAATTGTTTGTGATATGCTGTCATAATCGCAAACATGCATTGCATGAACGAAGATCCATAATAAATAGTTGGGATTATACTATCTAGACCTACGGCGCAGATTCAAATGGTAGCATTTGTTTTGTGTCTAAACCGTACAGTTTTTCGAAAGAAAATCGTGGCTAAACCGTACAAAAAACATCGGGTCTAAACCGTACAGTGCACTTTTACCTCTAATGGCTAAACCGTACACTCGACATTATTTTCAAACGTCTCCAAAAGACAAAATGTAGATCTGTGCCACAAACTAGGTAACTCAACGTTAATATCGGACCCAGATGCATATATCCACAGTGTTAGAAAATGTTTAGCGTAGTTGGTAAGCTTACAATGAGGCAAAATATGACCTCCTTCTCGATTCGATTTCTGACTTTCAGTTTCTGCAAAGTTTACCGAAGATTTTGAGCCTTACACACAGACATGAACCATAATGGGGTATGCCGCTGTTGACGGGCGTTATAATTCTGTGTCATGGCACCAATTAAATGACTGAAAGAAAAATCTACATAGTTTAAACAGTGTAAAAATGTGATGCTTACCTTTCAGCCTCCGTTTTGTCCGCCATCTTAGAAAAGTCTAAACATTTGCGGCCGTACAGCTTGCACCACAGTGAACTAATAAACCAAGCAGTCTGTAACAGAAAACTCGAACAACAGTCTGCTTAAAAAATATAGCCACCCCTGTGGCGGGCCAATTTTGACCCCAGGGACATAATTTATATAATTTTTGTAGAGGGCCTAAACATGATGCGGGGCCAATTTTGACTCCAGGGGCATAAGTTATATAACTTTTGTAGAGGACCTATAGGTGATGCTATGTGCCAAAGATGAAAGCTGAGAACCCTGTAGATTCAGAGGAGAAGATTTTTAAAGGTTCAAATTGTTGACGACGCACGACTAACGCCGACGGACGACAGCCATCAGGCGATCACAAAAGCTCACCCTGTGCACTTTGTGCTCTGGTGAGCTAAAAACTGATAAGCCCCGGGGCGAGGCCATTTTTGTCCCGGGGGTCATAATTTGAACAATCTTTGTAAGGGACCATTAGATGATGCTACATACCAAATATCAAAGGTCTATGCCTTACAGTTTCGGAGAAGAAGATTTTCAATGATTTTTCTATGAAAAACTGATAAGCCCCGGGGCGGGGCCACTTTTGTCCCGGGGGTCATAATTTGAACAATCATTAGATGATGCTACATACCAAATATCAAAGGTCTAGGCCTTACGGTTTCAGAGAAGAAGAATTTTAAAGATTTTCCTATGAAAAACTGATAAGCCCGAGGGCGGAGCCATTTTTTACCCGGGGGTCATAATTTGAACAATCTTTGTAGAGGACCATTAGATGATGTTGCATACCAAATATCAAAGCTCTAGGCTTTGTGGTTTTAGAGAAGAAGATGTTTAAGTAAATTGTTGACGACGCACGTACGCACGCTGACGGACGCCGGACATTGCCCCCTCACAATACCTCACCTGGCACTTAGTGCCAGGTGAGCTAAAAATGCAGAAAAATAAAATAAAATTTAGCGCGTATGATGTCGGTGAATCACATGGCCAAAGATTTTAATTGATATAGAAATTCGGTTCTATCTTTAAATCTATCGATAAACGCGACTAAACGAAAGAAAAACTAGAACTGAAAAAAAATGCAAGTAACTGGTTCCATATTCTCAACCTTTATTGGTTTAAGCGGACGATGTACCTCGACTGGAATCATTGTCTCTAAGTTATTTTCTATTTTCCCCTGGATATCAACTTTGAATGTGGATACCGACACGAGTCGCTTAAAAACTGTTTACTTACTTTGAGAGAAGACGTCACGTTACAGGTCATACGCATTTAGCGGACGATCTGGACGACTTGGGATTCCTATGATTCTTCGAAAGTATGTTCGCACATAATGACTTGTTTACTAATGTTTTATGACAATATTTTGTCAAGTTATATTTACAAATGTTCACAAGGAAAACGTATGCTAAACTGTAACGGGACTTTAAACTTAGATCCATACTTATGTTCTAAAATTACATGTCATTTACCTTACTGCAAGAGGTCAGTGATAATACATCAAAGATATGTTCGGACTCTTTCAACGATTTCACCTAAAACAATGTCGATTACTACAGTTCTAAACATACACCCATTTCTGTTTCTTTTCAGACAGTTTTTAAGTTACTTTGCCATGTTGCAGAGAGCGACAGGACCGTAGCTGACTCCAAATGCAATGTACGCATCATGGCTATAGGGGCCCAAGGGCATGCTCCCCGGGAAAATTTTGAATTGTGTGGTGTTGAAACCATTCTAAGAATGCTTATATTTATCACAATGGTTTCAAAATGTGATTTTTACAGAGTTGTCAGAATGCGTCAATTTGATGGGTTCAAGCTTACATGCCAAGACATCGTTTATCAAAGTCTACCCCCATAGTCTTCCAATTTGTTTCATTTTGACCATTATAATGTTTTCACCTTTAAGATGTATGTTACGCACGTGCGTAAGTGCGTATCGCTAGCTACACAATTGGCTAGAATAGGCACCTATGTGCACACAAGGCTTCCGACAATACCCTGCACGTATTCATCTGGCATATGTGTTTTATTAATGGTATACAGGGGTATGGATTCATCTATACGTAACTCTATTTAAATTCTGAAGGGTTGTGATCCCCCGAAAGCAAAAATTGCAACACAAAAAGAGACAATTGCAGACTCGGTTTTATTGAGTCTGTTCATGAGCAGTAATTGAAAGTGTAACACTGCTCACGCCCCCTATCACCGGCTTAAGCGGTATTCAATTTTCAGAACAAGAAGTACTGAAATTCATGATCTCGAAGGATCAGAAGGTATAACAACACTGAGAATGAAGTACGGGGCGACGTTTTACGACCGCCACACAAGCACTTAACACCTGCTGTTGTGAAGATTATAAATTCTGAAGGGTTGTGATCCCCCGAAAGCAAAAATTGCAACACAAAAAGAGAAAATTGCAGACTCGGTTTTATTGAGTCTGTTCATGAGCAGTAATTGAAAGTGCAACACTGCTCACGCCCCCTAGCATTTACGTCTAAGTACATCCATTTCACAGAATAGAAACAACCAATTCAAAGGCACGAATATCCTATAATTGGTGTGGTAATATACGGTAAGATTCCCTTCCATATTCTGTTGTTCAGCCATGGCAATTGTTTAAACTCTTTTTATGCTGAATATTCAAATGTGAAACCATTCACTATGGATATTAATTCGCCGAATCCTTGTAAAGCTGGATCAATTTTAGCCTCTGAATTATAATGGCAAATAATGCAGGAGCTTTCCTATCCTCTAGGAGCTGTCTCATATGGGTCTATAGTTTTTGCAAAAGCAGATATGTACACTATTTTTCCCTAGAGAACCCATCTTTGCACAAATTGCCTTAAACGAGACTTACCTTGGAAGAACGGTTTGGTTTGATTTTTATCGGGCTTTACGTCGCTTTAAATAACAGTATTTCAATCATATCACGACGTCCAGCTAATTTCGGGTAGAGGATAATCACACAGGTTCTTCTATGCACGGAACAAATTGATTGAATTGGTTCGTGCACAGAAGAACATCCGGGTAGAACCACCGACCTACCACAAGCCAACTGGAAGGCGTCCTCACTTTAAAAAACCAAAGTAGATCGGATGGTGAAGTTTGCTTACATCACATTTATTAAAAAATCGGATTTTCTCGTGAAGTGTTCCATTCATCTTCTATCAGCTTTTCTCTACAAGTTAAATAGTGCCTGGCGGTCAGCTGCCAATTCAACCCCCAGTGACTTTTGTCACTGACCGTTCCAAGGCGGTACTTCCATCTTCCTCCTATTGTATGTTTGTTTTGTCTTTGTGCGTCTCTTGTTGTTTTTTCTACTTATGTACATTTGCTGTTTCCTTGTGTTGCTGTTCGGGCGAGTGTTTGTTCTGTATGTGGTGTTTCCTGCATGACTCATTTTTGTACTTCTACGTATCAGTTTGGCTCTTTGCTTACTCGACTTTGCTTATGAATCGTCAACTTGCAAATGGCATTCATCTGTCAGTTGTTCAGTTTTAATTTATTCACGAATTGGCAACCGATTACTGGCAGTCAGCTGCATAGTTTAATTTCTGTACACAGTTCTGATCTTCTCGCGAACTGTAACGTGTTAACTGGCAGACAGCTGCTAAGTTAGATTCTAGATACCGAGTCAGTTGTCTTGCAACGAACCGCAATTGACCGTATTCATATTAGTCCGAGTCTCTGCTCATGACTCACCATCTATAAACGTATACATACCA
The DNA here is from genome assembly GCA_963576725.1 of Azorinus chamasolen. Lineage (NCBI taxonomy): Eukaryota > Metazoa > Mollusca > Bivalvia > Cardiida > Solecurtidae > Azorinus > Azorinus chamasolen. Next base: position 63,931,357 of record OY755243.1, on the reverse strand, counting down.
GATATTTCCTTGTGAAGTAGCGAATTAAAGATTTGCGAAAAAGGCGAACCTGTATGTAGAGCTGATTTCCTGTTGCACGTAGACACCCGTCTGGCAAGTAGGCGCCATTTTTCTTCGCAAGACCGACCTATTATATTTTATGTAGACGCTGAACTGACAGATTGCTCCTAAAAGGCTAATTTCCAGTTGACGTTTCTCTAATAATGTTTCTCTTTCATTCAATGCACACAAAGGGACATGTGTCTGCAAATGCTGGTTTCAGACAAAATGTACAAATGCAATACAACACGTTCAGTTCATTTACGTTCCATAATCCATCATTTCCTATGTTATTGTGCTATTGCTGAAATAAATGCAATGAATATGCATGCTGCCATTTTTTCATGCAGACATGTTCATGGCATAAAGGGTTAAATAACTGCTATGCATCAGTATTTAAGCGCAATACATAACGTTATTTATATTCAATGTTATATAACATTCAATACTTAGATTGTCGGTTTACTTGGAAGTTATGCTTCCTGACATGGAAATTTATTGTTGCATAAAGTGTTGCATATGAATAAACATTATGTTGTTGGACATACATGAAGAATGATAAAATAGTGAATGTTAAACAAATACAGCCGTGGCACATCTTCCCCAAAATGGCGACATTCTTACCGCAAATGGCCGCATTTAATAAGGACGTGATTTGGTTGACACTCTTCCGTGTTTGAAAACAAAAAGTTGGTTCTGTTTATATCGTCGGCATCACAAAATATCAACCAAAAACGGAAAGAGTTGACACAAGAGCAGAAAAACATAATTCTAAACTTGCATGCTGACGGTCAAAGTCCTCACAAAATTTAACAGTTGGTAAACATCGAACGAGCTACCATTTCGAGATTCGTAAGGAGGTTTCTTGAGCGAGGTAGCTCCGAAGATACGGTTTGAAGTGGAATACCTAGAAAAACGAGTGTTCAAAGGGAACGGCAACTTCTTCGCTTAATTAAGACTAATCGTTGAAAGACTCTAACGCATAAATTTAATGAAGGTACACTAACTAAAGTGTCTACAGCAACAGTTAAAATAAAAGATGTGTCTGCAGTTTTATGGCTACAAAAGGGTTGTGAAGAAGAATACAGTTATACCTCGGCAAAATAGAGCTGCTAGAAGGTCATTTTGTCAATCAAAATCAAATTGGACAGCTGAGAACTGGAAGAAATATATTTAATGATTAATGATATTTAATCACAAATTCCGCGTCTAGAGAATGGATGATGAAAGGTGGCTACCCCGCTGCCTTGGTGTGCATGCTGGCCCCACCCCTTACTGCAAAGCATCCGCCATGTTCTTGGGCTGCGTGACCTATGATGCTGTTGGAACTCTGACACCAATTGATGATAATATGAACTCAGAAAAATATATTGAATCTCTAGATACAAATGTGTGGCCTGTTATTGCAAAGAACTGTTCAAATCAACCGTATATCTTCCAAGATGACAATGCACCGCCACATAGATCTTGACTGACCACTGAATGGACACGGAACAACAACATTTTAACAATGATTTGGCCGGCCCGATGCCCAGACTTAAAAATAATTAAAAATGTATGGACACCCTTAAAAGTAAACATGTGTAAAAGTGCAGTGCAAATCAAAACCAAGGAAGACCCTATTAGAAATGTTCTGGACATTTGCAACGTTACAGCCAGGCTTGGCTGCCTACACACGATCACTTTATAATAGCATTCCAACTAGAATTAGACATACATTGAGAGTCAATGGATCTATAACGAAGTACCAAAAGTTTAAGGTTAGTTATTGTTTTGAGTTGGTTGATGTTTAATGTTTGCATGTGCCCAGATAAGAGAACAATATGGCGACCATTTTGGAGAAAAACTTGTGAGCCACGGCTGTATATTCTTGTTGAATAATAAGATGACTAGAATGCATTAAACTGTTTTTAAAGCTGATTTATTGAAAACTTGCTAGTATAAAACTAACAAACACGACACAGGATACGAGATATTTAGTGTCGGTTATGTAAAACATAATAACATTAGCTTTATAGCTCTTTTCCGACAAACAGATCAAGTAACAAATAATCAGTAAATGAAGAAGAACACATATTTCACATGCTGAAAATTCGAACAAAATTGACAGCATAATTTCAAGATGAAATAGAGTTTAGTTTAGTGAATAAATCGTACTATTGAAAAAAGATACCATTTTCATGGTCACGTAAGTTTAATATGCTTTTCTGATTAGTGTCCACAATCAATCTTTTCCAAGTTTTTTCTCTAATAATTACAAGTAGCGAACACTTTGTAAACAGTGGACTCACAGCTTGCAGGATAGATAAAATGGCATATATATAACAGAAACAAATACATCATTACAGACCCTATTTACATATAATTTGTATTCAGGGTCTATTCAGAGTATTCTTGAAGGAGAAACAACTTTTGTTATTTTGAATCGTATTTTACCTTTTTACATGACACAGTCTGGTGAGCTTTTCCAGTCGTGTTTTTGTTCCACTAAAGCAATAAAAATATATTACAACAAATTGGTATAAATGCAATTTTGTATTCTAAATGTCGTGATAACGAATTTTATCATCGCAGAAGGACATTCTATCATGCGAAGTTATACATGTATCTAATCATCCAACACGAATATACATGTACATAATTATCTAGGTGTAAGTAAACAAACCTGTATAACGAACGTTAACGACATAAACGTTACAAATTTCTGGAATACAATGAAATGTTTTCATCAAACCAAATTATAGAATGGCAGCTCGTTTTAATAATCGATCATGTTCATTATTTGAATGGTACATTTATGTGCCATATGACTGCAAATAACAAAATACATAATATAGCATGGAAGGAGAGAGAGATGGGGTATATGGAAATGGCAACTCTCGACCCAGTGAACAGATAATGAAGATGTTCCCATTCAAACTTTAAGTTTATTTAATTTTATAATAGATCTAGATTTATCACCAGTTGAGCAAAAGCGACTTTAAGCTGAACAAAATATATTTCACACACAATAGTACATGTACATATACACTCAAATGTACACTGTATATTTCGGTAACTGCAAATTCTGTCTTTAACTGCAAATCATACTATGCATTGGGAAGTACCTATTCAGCTGAAATGAATGTGGTTATGTTGAATAAAGTTGCACATGGTTTCCAAATACTCAATGTTAGTGTCAGAATCTCAAGGATCCATTGTAACAAATAACAAAATGCACTGTGCAGTTTCGTTACCATCAGATTTATGTCTTTAATAATAAATATCTTTATATCGAGAGTTGACGGTAATATCTCTTGGGTGAAACATATCGTATTTTCACGTAATATGACACATTGGTACTTTCACTAACATATTAACATAATGAGTGAGAGAGGGGAGGAAGGAATGGAAATAGAGAGAGAGAGAGAGAGAGAGAGAGGGAGGGAGGAAAAGACAGAAATACGTGTTTAGACATGGAAGAAAAACTTTATTTTGACTATGTTCGGCAACGTAACGACTATCCATGTGATATGTGGACATTATTTTGATATATGGACAGTGCAACCCATCAAAAACAACCACAAAATAAATAAACATGGATGTCTTTAAAACACGTGATTGGTTAATACATGAAGAAAGTTAAACAAAAAGCTACGTTTTATGCACCCGTTTGAAAAAAGTGACATATTGTGGAATGGCATTGTCTGTCTGTCCGTCTGTCTGTCTGTAACATCTCTTACTCAAGTTCTGCTTGATGGGTCCTTCTCACATTTCACAACAATATTTATCTAGACAAACTACAGTAGCATGGGTGTGTCCCGATAGGTATATCCAAGGTCGAGATCGCACAATTGGGCTTAGATTTTGCGTTTAGCATTTGCGTTAAGCAAATATGTTAACCTCAATGTATGTTGAACATCCACTTATTTACATAACCCTTTTAGATAAAGCTTTGAAACTTGGATCACTTGTTAACCACTACACATTTCACCTGTAGGTAAGAGTTAATAACTACATGTATGTCAACATTTTTACAGAGTTATGGCCCTTTTTAATTTAGAATTTTGGTTAAGGTTTTCGATAAGGTCGACTTATTTACATAACCCTTCGAGATAAAGCCTTGGAATTTGGAACACTTTTCTCCTTCTCAAATATCACCATAAAGTTTATCTGGGCATGCTACAGTTTCATTTGAACACTCAGGTAAACTTAATGTTTTCAATTGATTTAGAGGTAGATACGTTATCAATCTGTCATTCCAATGATCAATCGAACATAGTCACATGTAAATGTTTATGATATTAAACAATTTGCATAGCGTTGCCAAAGAAAATGTTTTGGAGCATAGCTGTATTGTTACGTTAAACATCATTTTCGCAATTTTGTTAGAGGTAAACAAAACAACATTTCGAGGTCAGAAAGGAGATGCCACACGAAAAACCGCAGCAACCAGGAGTTAAAACAATTTATCATGTTTTAAGACTTAAAATTTTATCATCCAAAACTTTTAATCTAGTTGCATGCCATTTAATAATAGTCAGAAATATTAATGCAAACCATTTACTTAAATGAAAACATAAAATAGGACCTTACACAAATCCGGGATACATTCCCTAAATCCCAGTGGAATTCGGAGAGACAAACTAAGGCAAATAGTGTAGACTAAACCAAAGTGACACTGACCATGGTGCTTCTGAGAGAGCATTTTAATTAGGGGCTATACTACAATGTTTCAAAATTGTAGTCTCTTTCAAATTGAAAATCTTAATTTATTTTCAACCTTCTGGAAATACACGATCAGGGTCCACAAACATCCTAAATCCCAAAGAGATTCCTAAATATATCACATCTTATCTGAATTCAAACTGTTGGCAAATGATATTCACCAACAGAGGGGAGTTACAATAGTTTTGTAATGAGTCATAAATTTCAACGTTACCCCCCCCCCACCCCCTGAACAATATAATATACAGCAACGACCCAGTACTATTGGAGTAATTATGTTTGTGATTTTATATAATATTTCGCGACATTTCGAAAAACAAATGTCGAACCAGAGTTACCCTGTTGCGAAAATGCAGTAGTCCTTCATTGTTTATTCGTTGAGTACATACTGTATGAAAATAAACTTAACGACATGATTTTGAATGACAAGCAATGCAGGATCTGAGAAGAGGGCTCGATATGATCCCTCTTGTCTGGCTCTGCACTGTTTGTAAATTACAGTACTATAATTTCCCGCATTGAAAAGTTTAACAATATTAAATAAAATGAAACTACCACATCCGAGTCCATCCAGCATTGTTTATACACAAAGTCACACAAACCAGGCTAGTATAACTAGTTAACGCTAATTTCGGCTGTTGTGTTTACCCAATACTCTACTATAGCGCACTTTATTTTCTTCAAATGAATTTCCTTTTTCATTGCATGATCCGACTTGTCAATAATTATCCCTAACAATTCTGGCAGCGCACCGACTATCATTATGAAGACAACATGCATAATCTCACTGATTCCCTCAGCGGGCGCCTGCGGCTGCACCACGGTGATACTGATTGTGATGCTTATCAGCGCCATTACCAGTCCAAGCCACAAGACCGACGTGGCAACTTGGATGTGGACAGGTCTATACTTTCTTACAAGAATATCAAACAGATCTCGTGGAATGCCAGTCGTATTATTTACCTCTCTTGTCCTGCATTGACGCGATGGGGAAGCATTTCTGATTTGCTGACGTTGATCAGTAGATAAGTTGACAATAGTGTCATATATCTGGAGTCGAGTGATGTCCTCGTCGTCAGCTTTGGTTAAGAAAACGGTTCCATTGAATACCTGGGAGTGCAGGGTCAGATCTTCCTCCATATGCTGGCTTATTTCAACTGCGTCTGACAAGAGCTCGGCATAGCCTTCACCAAAGCTCTTCATGAGTTTGTACGCATAATAAAGTAGAGCTAATCCGAAGAACAGGTATCCAAATGAGTATGATGGGTACACAATCACAGCAACCAAACTAAAGACAAGAATCTTTGCCACAAATGAAAAACTCGCTACGAATATCGTGCAAAAACTGAACATAAAATAAATGAATAAAAATGAGACGATAACTGTCAGAACGTATCGGATGAGTTTCACCTTCATTACATGGCCCCAAACAGCAGATCTTTGCAGCGTGTCCTGGTATTCCTCGTGGATGAAAATGTTCATTAATGTTATAATGTATCCTTTACATGCTATAATTATAAAGCTTACTATAGGCATGCCATAGTACACGATGCATATACAGAGCTCCACGAGACAGACAGGAAGCAACATGGTGTAAAATATAATGGAGATAAGTGCACCAAAGACACGTGACCCAATCACCTGACCGCAGCGAGCATACACAGCAATGAAACGCTTGAACTGAATTCTGAATGTTGCTGACCAAAACTGAGGATTCACCAGCATGCAGAGGCCACACTTGCTCATTGCGACAGCTTTAGCATAGCCGAACTTCTGGTTAACATGTATTCCAGAGTATTTTTCAATCTTCTCTTCATTGAAAAACAACGGAGAAATGTCTTCTCTTCCAGGGGCGATAATGCACCCTGAATGAATAATAGCATTCATATTGCCCGGAAGGACGACCAAAAAACAACCTGCTATGAAATAAAATGGAAGTAACACGAATGGTCCTCCAAAAATTGGCATGTAGTTTTTCTTGCTTTTTTCGTATCCCCCAAGCATCGACAGGTATCCCATTGGAAGGTCGTGTTCAAGAAGCGCCATTGTAATGTCATATTGATACCTGTAGTAAACATACAGTTCCATCAATACAACAGACGGAGATAACAAAACAAACAGGAATCGTCGAATCCTAGAGACAGCAGCGGGATACCAACTAGCCATACCACAAATTCCGGCAAACAACCCTGTGAAAGTAAGCGGTGACTTCCCAGTCAGGAAAACCCACTGTTGATCATCCTCGTCAATGATGCGTTGATAGAATCCCGGCGAAATCAGACTCTCGCTGAAGCCCATAAGAACCATCGGAAAGTACACAGAGGCAATAAGCCCAACAATATACGGTATTATTGTAACTTGAAACATTTTGTTCACTTGATTAGTCAAGCAGCTCACGACCATTTTGGATTTTGCGTATTTTGGCACGCTGGTTTGGCAGCATCTGTACCCAGCATACTCGACCGGGAAGCCTAAATATACAGCGAGTTGATAGCCTACTGTTTCTCTCACGTTGGGCACTTCTTCAAGAAAGCAATAGTAAGTGAAGCTGAAGGACTGCTCAAGATGTAGTAGGAACGTTTCAGTCATATCCCGAAGTGCGTATGCAATAAGCTTAGTTGTTTTTGGTTCTCCTAATGTCAACGAACAATTTCCCTTCTTGTTTATATTCAGCCATATTTTGTTCTTCTTCGGTTGGGTTTTGACATTTAGAAGTCCGAAAGACAGTATGGGAAAGTCCACTGGCCACTTGAGATATGGGAAGAATCCATCAGGAGAGTAGTAGGTCCACACCCACTGATTAGGTAGTATAGCTGCTTTCGTAGCCGGGATTGTTTTCTCTCCGACGAACGATAACTGGAAGTGGACGAAGTTGGGATGATAAAGTTCGAGAATACCTTCAAATGCATTGGCACTTCTGTTAGTAATAGTCAGGTAGCATTTGTCAGTGTCATTGCCACTAGACGATACGGAATTCATGGGACTCCCGCTATAGGGATCTATTTCAACAGTGTCGAATATTGGTTCTTTCTTCGCCACAGAGCTCACGACTGTCAGTATGGCTACACACCACCAGAACATGTTGGTTACTTCCATTTCAGCCTGCAATAAAGTGGAACATTTTAGTACTTTTGATAGATTGGCGAATGCCTACACAGAAACAATAATCTCAAGTTAAATACCATTGAATTTATATCCATGGTTATCTTATTAACTCCTAGCCTGTTGCGGGCGGATGAGTGGTTACCTATTACCAATTTTGATCCAGATGAGTAACTCGGTGTCTCACCAAGATACAAACTGTTTAATACTCTGGCCGTGTTGTTGAAAAGAGATGCAAGATAAAGCATATGTGACGACTAAAGTATGCAGTATAACATGCCTTAAGCGGCTATTAAAAGTCTAAACATGTGTCCTTAAGACAGCTGGTAGTTTAATGAAGGTGAAAGTAATGTAGAACTCCTATTGTTTACTGTTGACCTTTTAAACCCCCTTTATTCAATAAATGAATTGCCATTTAAGATAGGTTTTACTGTATCTCATTTTAGTTGACACTATAAAGAGGTTTTACAGAATATCGTCAATATATATATTAATTAGATTTGATAATCACTTTTATCATAACCGTGTTCGGTTCCTTAGCACAAAGCTATGTATGTATGCAAACGGGCCCTATATGCACTCAAAGTAGAGAACTGGAACTGAATGCAACGCCGGAGATCACAGACATGTGGGGTGCACAACGTAGGTGCTGCTGTATGGCAGCTCAGAAATAAGAGCTGCGCAGCGTAGATAGTACTAGATACAGATGTCCAGCAATTCAAACATGAGTTGATCATGGTCTACATTGTGTAAAACCGCAGCGTAGATGCATCTGTCAGCGCAGACATGATATCTGATCACGGTCTAATGCATCTGTGAGCGCAAACATGATGTCTGATCACGGTCTACAGTATTTAAAATATCCCGAAAACATACTCGTAGTTCACAGCGCATCTCATTTATTTTTAGGGCCATAATAATGTTTTCACTTTCAGATTGATGTTACACGCATGCATGAGTGCATATCTCTAGCTACACACCTGAATATGCATAGTACAAAATCAATGAGCAGTTTCAAGCATTATGTAAAAGTGAAATGTCGCAAAGATAACCTCAGCGTCGTCCAGTGTCAAGTTCATTAGAATCCGTCTGAAGCGACCGTCAACTTATTGGACATAGGAGCTATAACCCTTTACTCAGTTTATAGGCGTTTCATGTCTTTGCAAACATGATAGACCCAGATCAGATGGCTCCTATAGAAATTATATAGATCTGATACAATAGTTTCTGTCAATTCCAAAGATGTTCCTGTCCATTTGCCATATAAAGATTACGCTTATAAATACTCCTTCATACATGATTTCTTGCATGGTTTGTAGTTTGAAACCATTGTGATAAATAGAGCATTTGCTCCACTAGGAGCAAATGCTCTATTTATCACAATGGATTCATAAAGTGACTATATAGATGCGCAAAAATGCGTCACTAGGGGATAATGTGTTAAATCGTTGTTACAAATTGAAAGCAATATATTTTCCCGAGTTTAAGCAAGGTGTGGTTGTCTAAAGGTGTTTACTTCACTGCAACTTTTGTGAATGAATACATGTACGCTATAAGTGTATTATAAATGTATTGGTTTCTGAAATAAAAAAGTCAGAGTGAGTATCCAGGATTAAAGTGTCACAGAGGTCAATTTGTAACCATTTTCCACTACCTGTGACGTTAGTCGCATTTGCAAACAGCTCAGATCCAGATAATCAAAATTGACACCTGGTCAATAGCTTGTATCATGACACCTGGTCATTAGCTTGTATCACGACACTTTGTCAATAGCTTGTATCATGACACCTGGTCAATAGCTTGTATCACGACACTTTGTCAATAGCTTGTATCACGACACCTGGTCAATAGCTTGTATCATGACACCTGGTCATTAGCTTGTATCACGACACTTTGTCAATAGCTTGTATCATGACACCTGGTCAATAGCTTGTATCACGACACTTTGTCAATAGCTTGTATCACGACACTTTGTCAATAGCTTGTATCACGACACCTGGTCAATAGCTTGTATCATGACACCTGGTCATTAGCTTGTATCACGACACTTTGTCAATAGCTTGTACCATGACACCTGGTCAATAGCTTGTACCATGACACCTGGTCAATAGCTTGTACCATGACACCTGGTCAATAGTTTGTATCACAACATTCGGCCAATAGTTTCTCAAAGCTTTATCGAATCGGAAGTAGCTAAAAATTTACACCATATCCAAGCTTGAACTGACATTATTTTTTCACTTCGTGATAAGGGTTAAGAGTTTTGTATATGAAGTGTATAAACTATATCTGTCTACACAGTCAAGTAGTTTCATTGAACCTTGTACAAGACTCGTTCGCTCTATAACGCAATTAACTTGAACCCTTTCCCTAATGAACATTTCGGCGTGAATCGATCACTTCATAGATATTCAGTACCTTGATTTATATAACGTAAATTTTACAAAGGAATTTTTGGCTGAGACAAAAATTGTAGGATCAGATCTACATAATTCCATTAGCAAACACAGAGCAGACCCCGTTCAGACGACTCATACATGAGCCGTCTGATCCAGGTTTACTATGTTTGCCGATGCGTTAAAGGTGTTATTATAAGGGGAAAGAGTTAAAGTAGGAAGTAATATAATGATTCACGATCGCTTTAATTCTACCACCTGCTTTGTAATAAAGTTAAATGAACAACCCTGGATAACACACGTCCTGCAGAAGAATGTCTAATCTGGTGTAAAACAAACAGAGAGCCGTAAATAAACGAAGAGCTATAAATATAAACTGAAACTTACTTTTTATGGCGTGTCAGTTCCATATATGTATTGTAATACTTGATATATACACCCTGTCGACGGTAAGTCCCGCACAGATATAGCGGGTCCTGGATAGCTGTGAGGCCCATTAAGGATTTAACTGGATGTAAATAAAATGAGAATACATCAAAGGCCTGAAGGGCCATATGGCTTTCAGGTTTTATATGGATGTATGGGAAGAAATTGCATGTTAATCATCATTTGTTGGACGTCTTAGCATTGATTAATGTATTACTAAACATATTACAGACTGTAACAACAGTCAAGCCACTAGCAAAGTATTAGTGAAACTTAGTCCTTGACCTCAACCAGTCAGAAATGCAATACTGAGTGACAGTGTCCATCTTTCAATTCATATCGAAACAATATTAAATGCGGTTGATAACTCATGTGTATTTTGAAGCACCGCCCTCATTACTCATTCCTAACCCTAGAATTTTAACCCTTTGCTTGCTATTCACGTCAATATACCTACCTGTAAATAGTGAAGACCCAGATGAGATAGCTCCTGCAGGAGTGGTCTCATCAGGGTCTGCACTATTTACAAGTTGATTGTGCAACCAGTGCACTCCACAGCAATGATTGCACAGCGAAATACTTGTACACAGTGAAGATGTATGTAATTATACAACAGGGCATGGGTAAAGAAGGAGAAATGTATTTTAAAATTCAGCAAGCGATGGGTTAAGTGATGTTTAGACAATGTAGTATGACTTTAGAGATACATTTTGAGGGGGGGGGGTATATAATATGCAAACACACACAAACAAATTAATCCCCAAAATCTTTTTTTGTTTTATGAACAACCACATAACACACACTATATCAAATGAGCAGTAAATTACTAATAACCCACATGATGTTTTATTCTATCAAAACTCCACTCTGAATTCCATTGATGTGAACCCCAACTTTTATATTCCATTTTATTCCTGAAAGCTTGGCTGACAGCGTTTTGTTATCAACAGATAACTCATTTTCAAATACATTTTATCTTTATTCTATCCTTAAATATACACGATCTGGGTAGACACTGTTTTACGCCTTTTTAATAAATAACTTAATTTCTATCAGGATGCGGATTGCCAAAACATACCCTCATCTCTGGCTATGTCACGTCAAGTAAGTTGTTGTCAAATGGGATACTTGGCTGTGACATCTTCCATATGATGTATGTATTGATAAAGTTTACAATGCACCAGCAGCTGAATCAACAACATTCTTGGAAAAAAACAGCAGAAAGGGTAGACCAGGAGTGAGGTAGTGTTGGAATCAGTTTGCTGACAGGTTTGGTCCAGGCTGCCATTGAAAGCTGGAATCTGGATGAAAAAAATTAACATTTAAAAAAGAATAAAGATGTGTTTGTGAAACACTGTGCCCCAAATTATCTCTGATATAAATTTGACCCACAATTTGACCTTTAACCTTGATATATGACCTTGACCTTAATAAAAACGTTCGCCTCCATAAGTTGCACATGCATGCCATATATGTGTTATGGCTACAAAATTATCGCCAATGTTAAAGACATGTCTGTTTTTAAAATTTCTACCGAGAGTGCAAATAAAACTCCAGACAGTGAACCTATTGAGAGTAAGGTACATCAAAACCGCTGATCAAGTTGTCACTCTACTTGTTCATTTTTTTTCCTACAGCACACATTCAAGATGTCACAACAGCTAATATTGAACTATAACCCTTTACTCCATAAATATGCCTTTCTACACATTTGAAAACAGAGTAGACCCAGATCAGACTTCTGCTCTTACCACAGGGGTCTAGACCGCTTCATGGGGGTCTATATGTACTATATAATAACAAGGGTTCCAACTAGCAGAACGAATATCCGTGTACCATGAGTACAAAGATGACTGTAACTCTTACAATTTAAATGATAATTTCGTAATTCTTTCGGCTATTGGAAGCCAATATATTTTTCTATCAAATGAATATAATATTATAACGGTAACTTATGAACAAGTATCAATCCAACAACGATTTTCTCAAAATTTCACGTGTTTTCTGGGTCATTGACAAACGTTCGTTCACCCCGGTTTCACTATATCACAGCAATAACCTGGCAATTTGCTGTTTAAAAAATGGCATGGTTCAATAAAACGAATCAATTCTATCACCCACCTCCAATTTGTAGTCCCCAGCATTAAAAGAATGATGTAAAACTAGCGAGTTTTGTCGGTTTGCTTCAAATCGTCGAGGAAGGAGCCATTGTACGTGACGTCACGGATTTCCCAACTTTTCCTCCGCTCATCCAATGAAATGGCTCCATTCAAATTTGTTGCAAAATGGCAACATCCGAAATAGAAACATAACGACAGAAGGAAAGGCCGCTGTTGCTAGTTGCTTACTTATTCAGAGGACACAACACATGGAGACTGGTGATATAATTTGGTTGTTTTATCGAACCAAGCCATCTGTTGAACTGAAAATCGCCAGGTTATGGCTGTAATATAATGAAACCGGGGTGAACGAACGTTTGTCAATGACCCAGAAAACACGTGAAATTTTGAGAAAATCATTGTTGGATTGATAATTGTGCATAAGTTACCGTCAGAAGATTATATTTATTTGATAGTAAAATATATTGGCTTTCAATAGCCGAAAGAATTACAAAATTATCATTGAAATTGCAAGAGTTACAGTCATATTTGTACTCGTGGTACACGGATATCCGTTCTGCTAGTTGGAACCCTTGTTATTATATAGTACATGTAGACCCCCATGAAGCGGTCCAGACCCCTGTGGCTCTTACAGGAGCCATATGATCATAGTCTGCTGTTTGCTTATGAAACAATATATAGTACTAGAAGATCTAATAGATATGATTCTAGTTTCTATCATGGCAAACAAAAATAATCTTATTTATATTCATGATGTCATTATTTCTTACATGAATATTCATTGAGTAAAGGGTCACTGCTTTCATGTTCAAAACTGATGCAAAACTGAAGCACATCATCAAATTTATGCAAAAGCTACTTATAATATAATCTCCCCCCCCCCCGCCCCTTCCCTTGTAAAATGAAGAAAATAAATAAATGAGGATAGATCTAATTATAACAATAAATTCATGAATAAATAACAACTATAACTCCAATCCCATACACAAACATTTTTTTGTTTTAGTAATTCTCACACATGCATATATTTTTTCCAAGTTCAGCACAAGCTCTAGCTCTATTTTGAAAAACTGTAGTCTGCTTACAAATTGAAGGTATGCTGGTGTCATTTTCAATTAGATCCATACCATATACGTGTAATAGGTTGTTTGAAAACTGACGAAACTCGTCAAATTCAGAACTAGAGATTTCAACAAATACCTACTTTCGATTTTCCTACACAAAAGTCGAACAAATCACAGTGTCAGATACATTTAGAGAAGAGGCTCTATTTGTACAATTGTCATTTACAATACCATTGTGTGGAAAACCGTCTGTGGACAATACTTACTTTGATCAACAGATAGAACCCCGTGGTTCTATGGTTTTATGGCTACTAGAACTTCCGTCTGTCGTGACTGGTTGCCATTGTCAAGACACGCGGTTCATTGCATTGTACAATGTGTACGGGAATTCCAATTTAATTGGTTGATAATTTTAGAATTATATTTTTAGCTTGTCTTTTATGAAATTTCCTATTTGCTAATTTTAATACGGGGAAAACGGACATTATCGAATACGACGCAAGGTTGAAAGAAACAAAAATCTTAGGCGCAAAGGGTAGTTTGATTGGCTAGAAATGTAGGTTATATTCTAATAAGACGAGTAACGAATGTGTTCAAAATGCAATCAGTACATCTCGTCTATATTCCCGCTGCTTTAGAACGCCAAGGTGTTGCGAAAACTATGGTCAAAATATTCGTTCACGTTTTCTTTAGAGTCTATTCAAATTCAAGCTTTTTAAAAAGTGTATATTGTCGTTAGATTAGTAGTAATTGTCTTACATCGCCAAATATTATTAAATGCATAAGAGTAAACAAATACGTGAGCATTTGACAACACAACTAGTGCAGAATTGAAAAAAAAACTATTATTGTCTTGCGCGTGTTCACTGGAGGAAATACTGAACTATTTGCCGTAGTCGCTATATAGCATTCTTCGAAAGCCATAAAAATTGAAAGACAAAGGCGATGGAATGATAGGCATGCAGAGAAACAGATATATTAACCCTTCGCTTGCTGAATTTTACATTTATCCTTCTTTACCCATGCCCTGTTGTATAATTACATATATCTTCACTGTGTACAAGTACTTCGCTGTGAAATCACTGCTGTGGAGTGCACTGGTTACACAATCCATTTGTAAAATAGTGCAGACTCTGAAGAGACAGCTCCTGCAGGAGCTGTCTCATCTGGGTCTTCACTATTTACAGATAGGTATATTGACGCGAATAGCAAGCGAAGGGTTAAAAAACCATATAAGGAATGAAAGACGATACAATGATAGGAGATAGTTAAAAGAATGATGGCAGAATGACATATTTTGAGAAAAAATGTACATTGGCAGAGAGGAAAATGTAAAAGAGACACTGTCAGAATAGAGTTACCTTTTATAGGTGTACCTTTCTTGGTCCTGCGTTCATGCAGTAAACGATAATGCCCGCAGTTATTGATAACAATTTACAACTAGAGAATAAATATGCTGTTTAGAGTGTGTAACTGAGACGTTTAAATTAAGGAAATCAACATTTTTGACATCTCATCTGGATTAAAAACTGTTTGCCAACGGAACTAGCTCGTGGCGTTTTAACACTTTCCCTGTTCTGTTCAGTACCTTCTTAATATTCATGGACAAAATAGCTAGAATTCCATATGGAAAGTGGAACTTTGTCGCCATTTCAGAACGTAAAGAAACAGATCTATCAAATTTTATTAGCAAACAGAGCAGACCCTGATCAGACGGCTCCTCTAGGAGCCGTCTGATCTGGGTCTACTCTGTTTGCAAATGCGTGAAAACACGTTTATATGAGGGGTTAACTTAACTCGTTCTCTGCCAATGGTGACACTGTGCAAACAGTTCGGATCCAGATTATACGCCGAGTAACTCGACGTCTAATCAGGGTCCAAACTAGTTGATGCTGTAATTATGTTTCTTGAAAGAAAAAGAAGAACAACTGGAAATTGTAGCAGACGACAAATTTTGCAGACGACATAAAAGCGGATATTTCCCGCACCACCCAACGATATTCGATAACTTCCTCATTCCTTCGTCGCTAACCCAATCATAAACAAAGATAATGTATAACCTATCAGTTTTTAGCGCGACCTGACCCACATTTGAAAACAGCTTGGATCTACATGAGACGCCGAGTAGATCAGCGACTTATCAGGATCCAAGCTATGTTATACCAAGTCAGTACTTTCTCAAAAGCGTGAACGAATCGGAAGTCGCTTGCTATTCACGTCAATATACCTACCTGTAAATAGTGAAGACCCTGATGAGACAGCTCCTGCAGGAGCTGTGCACTATTTACAAGTTGATTGTGCATGCAGTGCAATCCACAGCAGTGATTGCACAGCGCAATACTTAATCTCTATATCAACAGATCAGAGATTGGGAAGACATTATTAGTTCAGCCTCAGAATGTTTAAAACCTTTTTAACCCTTTCGATGCCAGCATTGTCGTCTGCTGGGCATAGTTTCGTTTATTTTTAGTGTATAAGTGTGTGCTTTTCTTCCATTTTCTTTATAAAACAGTAAACAGAGTGTCAAACAGTTAAGATCCTGATGAGACGCCGAGTTACTCGGCGTCTCATCTGGATCCAAACTGTTTGCATGTGATATCATAATAATAATAATAATAATAATAATAATAATAAAGACTTTATTTAACGAGAGAACTCATTTGATAAAATCAATCTTCCATGAGGCCCTCAACAGTAACATATATACAATCACATTAAAAACAATCTAGTAAAAGCTACATACATCTTTAAAGATAAATATGGTTACTGGTGGAATGAAAAATTTACTTAATGGTTAGCATAGGGTCTATAATATTTCAAGGTTTTATGCAGATCCCACAAGACGTCAGCGCAAAGTTGGCCCGAAATCACAATGACATTGGGTCCCAACCTCGATCAGACGCTGTGTGGTAACGTATAAACCATCATTGTGGCACGGAAGGGGTTAATGGTGAATATTGAATGTGCAATGACCCATCATTGCCAAACCATAGAGTCAATTAAGTATGAAATACAGTAGAACCCCTCAAATGCGACCACTTAATGAATAAACATGGATGTCTTTATAAGAAGGTGGTTGCTTAATGCAGGACAAAAGTAATACAGAAAGCTCTTCTAGGACAGAAAGCTCCTCTAGGAGCTTTCTGCATTACTTTTGTCCTGCATTAAGCTACCATCTGCATCTAGCACCCAGACCTATACATCATTTAGGTTGTCGCATTAGCGGGGTTATACTGTACATTACATTTGCAAGGGAAGTTTAATGACAAATAGTGCATACCGTGGTATGAGGTCTCCTGGTCTCCACTGTTTGTAAATACCATTATAGTAGTTTTCCCGTGTTCATATCTGTAAACTGTTTCCATGCCATGGGCGAATCCATGGTAACCTATGCAAAAAACTTTGAATTCAGATGAGACCCTAAATAACTTGGCGTCTCATCAGGATCCAAACTGTGTGTTACTGTGATCATTTATTATAAAGAAAAGGACAAAACTTTAAAAAAAAATCAAACTTGCAGCAGGAAACATACTTTGCAGACGACAATACGTGGCAGCGGAAGCCCATATTATTATGATTTCGAAGGGGATTTTTTTGCAATTTCCTTTCAAGGACATACCTGAGTGTCGAGCAGTTTGGACCCTGATGAGATACAGAGTTGCTCGCCAGCTCGTCTGCAAGCAAACAGTTTGTAAACGTAATTAACATGCTCAACGGTTATATTGAAATCGATGGGATCATAGCTGTGTAAAGCATCGTACACTCTCCCCTCTAATGCGACCACCAAAAGAAGAGAGGTCTAATTTGGGACCTTAAAGGCAGTTGGTAGCTTAATGACTGGACGTAATGCAAAAAGTTCCGTGCATCATCCGTCCTGAACTAATCATTCTCCTGTTCTATATTTATTTCAAATTTCAATAATCATGAACAAAAAAGGTTTAATAAAATATAGAAGATGGAACATCTTAGCCATTTTAGAAAGTAAAGAAATAGATAATTCAAATTCCATTAGCAAACAGAGCAGACCCTGATCAGACTATAGGAGCCGTCTGACCAGTGTCCACTCTGTTTGCAGATGCGTGAAAACACATTTATATGAAGGAAATGATTAAGCAACCACCTGTTTTTAAAGACATTTATGTTTATTTATAAAGAAGTCGTTTTAACCCTTTCCCTGTTATAATGTTTATTCCATATTTCAATACCTATTGATCATTCATAGACAAAATAGTTATGAAGAAATATGGAAGGTTGACCATTATATCCATTTCAGAAAGTAAAGAAACAGATTTATCAAATTCCATTAGCAGACAGAGCTGACCCTTATCAGACGGCTCCTAGAAGCCGTCTTATCTGGGTCTACTCTGTTTGCAAATGCGTGAAGACACGTTTATAAATATAAAGGAAAGGTTTAAAGGGGGTTTACTGTATCTATGTGTTGTGTTTTTAGTAATTTCTTGATGAAATTATTGTTAGTTAGAAACATCTTGATCGAAACTTAAAAACAATATATCTCATATGTATGTTAGGCAAATACTGCGATATAGGTAAAATCGTGATAACCGAATGCATACAGTTTGGATCCAGATGAGACCCCGAATAACTGAAAATCCCATCAGGATACATTCTGGTTATGCCTATTTAAAAACTTAGACAGCCCAGCAGGTAATAGTTCATGTAGAGTGTAGTCACAGGCGGCGGTATCGAATGAATGTATTATAAGCACAGGTAGCGGTATCGGACTATATTTGTTTGTAACGTATATATGCATGTAGAAACTTATATCCGAACCCTGCTAAGATGGAATCAGTCCGAGTAGAGGTGCATTTTCACTAGATTGCTGATTTAAATAAGTGACTGGTCTAGAAGGAAATAAAAAGCTCAATGTTAGGTACTTAATTATGGATGTAAATTGTTGCAGATATTAGTTTTTAATACCTTGTGTTAGGCCGTAATAATTATGTTCATGGTATGAAAATGTGCACGTTTGGGGTTTTCTCAAAAATTTAGCAGAATAGGCAAGAAAGGAAAGAAATTATTTTCCAAAACGACCGTTTACAAGGTAATCAGTGGAAAATATCTGAACAGCGGTGTAAAATGATTGCCTCTACTTAACGCGTTATACAAATGCCTAAAACTACAAAAACCATTTGTTTATATACTGAAAAATGCATATTGCAAGGAACCCAATCCAAGAAATGCTGAAAAAAAGTCCACGTGTCCCGATGCTTATTCACCAATATATTAGTATGTATTCGGGTTGCGATTCAGTTTCATAAACATTCGAAAAATACTGATAGAATTTTATTGTACGACAAAAATAAATATCGACGAAAACGGTTTATTTTGTATCACAGGGACGCTTTTGATAAAAGTTGTAATTGACAATCTTCATAATAATAATTGAACATAACTAACAGGTGTTTTATTATTTTATTGAAAAATCCGATTATATTGTATATACTATCACTTTATATACAAACAAACTTTAAGTCATAATACAAATGAACACTATCGGTCTAAAATTTAAGTGTTTGTCTATTAAAGCAAATACACAAAGCAGAACTTTCTTACAACGGGCAGTGGTAGACACTATCAATTTCATCTAAACACCCAGGTACAGCAGTACCGTTCTGAAACGTCAACTCATTTATTGAACATATGAGTCTTATAAAGCATGTGGTTGCTTAATGCAGTTCAAACGTATTGCAGAAAGCTCTAATAGGAGTTTCAACATTTCTCTCGAGCTGCATTAAGCTACCACATGCCCGCCTCAAAGACCTTCAATAAGACCTATTTCTAATGGTCGTTTAAGACAGGTTGTACTGTACATACTAATTATTAAGATAATTTCAATCTGGCGTCAATTATCTGCAACAAAAGATCGAATAGTGTGAAATCCAGACTGGTTGCGCAAGGTACTTTATGGCATTTGCAGGCAGTATCAGAGGATTCCTAGAGGAGCACTCTGTCCCTGGTCTGCACTGTTTGTCATTTATAATCATCTCGCACATTTAAACATTCCATACAGAATGGACAGGATATATTTAAACATTGATAGGTCATTCTACCCTTCAATATTCAACATTCAAAGTGTTAACCCTTTACTCCATGAATATGAACAAAATGACACCATGAATATTAATTAGCTGAATGTTTAAACACGGAAACATGAACACGTAAAAAGTTTGCTAATGCAGAAAATCTTGAATCAGTCAATATTATTCAATTAGAAAACTGGCTCAGTTAGAGAAGGCCATGCCGATGATCTTATTTTGAATATTGTAATTTTCATAAATCAAGGGCAGAAAACTCTGGACATGGTGATCTCATTCACCCCCAAAATATAGGTGTCTTACTCTGACAATACTACGCATATGCCCGTAATATGAACCAAATATGTGAAGTACTGTTTGAGTTATCACGTCACATCAAAAGTGTTGACAAACGTTTATGGCATTTTGGACAAATCAAAGACAGATAACTCTAGACATGGTGGTCTGATTCAACCCAAAAACTATAGGTGTCTTCCTCTGATGATACTAAGTATAAATTATGCCTTTAATAAAAACCAATATGTGAATTACGGTTTGAGTTATCGCGTCACATCAAACGTGTTGACAAAAGTTGATGGCAGTTTTGATGAATCAAGGGCAGATAACTCTAGACATGGTGGCCTGATTCAACCCAAAAAAACTATAGGCGTCTTCCTCTGATGATACTAAGCATATGCCCTTAACATAAAATCAAAATGTGAAGTGCTGTTTGGGTTATCGTGCCATACTAAGAGTGTTGACGGACAGATGGACAGACAGACAGACGGACAGAAAATGTGATTCTATAGGGCTCCTGCATTTTCGATACAGGGCCCTAATAAGCAAAAAGAGTAGACCCTGATCGGACTGCTCCTACATGGGCTCTCTACTCTGGGTCTACTCTGTTTGCTAAGGACATAAGAGTAGAGTGTTCCGAAAGCCTATATTATTGGACTGTTTGATATATTGAACCATGTAATACCACAGTGCTTATAAAATACGATAACTGTTAGTACATAATAATTGAATTATTGAACTGTTTGCAAATGATTTTTAGGGTTTCGGCTTTTGCCGAAATCCTTATAAAATGGATTGCGACTCAAACTATGGCGGAAAACCCTATTGCACGAGCTCTACCTAGCGGGAATCCCCCTAAGAGAATACGCGCATGTGCAGTGCATGGCTTACAATCCGGTTCCGGAATCTTACCAAATATTTATAATGAGATATGGAAGTTGGATCCATTAGCAAACAGAGCAGACCCTGATCATATGGGAGCGAGCTGTCTAATCTGGGTCGAATGTGATTGCAGAGGCATGAAAACAAGTTTATATGAGGGAAATTAAGGGTTAAATAGACTTCTTCTGTTCTTCACATCAAAAGCTACAGTATAAAGGTTAGAGCACTGGTGGTCAGTAGTGCAGGGCAACTGTTACATCATGCTAAAATCTCTAGAGGTCATACGCTTAACTCTTTGCACGCTAGCGGCGAAACTGTGATTACCTTTGCAAACAGTTTGGATCCAGATGAGAGGCCACATATTTCTGCGTCTCATCAGGATCCAAACTGTCATCTTGATCATATTTTTGCATAAAATGAAAGAAAGTTTTTTTAAGAATTGAAGCAGACGGCAATTGTTGCAAACGAAAAATCACTCAGCATTGTAAGGATTATGCAAGCTGTAGAGATCTGTAATATCGTCTGCTTCAGGTTTGTCATCATTTGAATTTCTAAAAGATCAGTTTTAGGCATATTGACCTAAGGCAAAATTGTCACAAGTTGTAAACAGTTTAGACTTAGGTCAAACATTTACTTGGTATTAGATCTGAATCCAAACAGGGTGAAGGTTGTGACGGTGAACAAGTGTTCTAAGTTAAAAGCTTTATCTCAAAGGGTTATATAAATAAATGGACTTTAACAAAGCCTTAACCAAAAATTCTAAGTTAAAAAGGGGCATAATTCAGTCAAAATGCTTGACAGAGTTATTTACTCTTGCCTACAGGTGAAGGTTGTGACTGTGAACAAGTGTTCCAAGTTTCAAAGCTTTATCACAAAGTGTTATGTAAATAAGTGGACTTGTTCCACATAAATTGAGGTTAACATTTTTGCTTAACGCAAATGCTAAACGCAAATTCTAAGTCCAATTAAGCGACCTTGACCTTAAATAAATGAGCCGGGACTTGGCAGGCTACTGTAGCATGTCTAGATAAACATTTTGGTCAAATTTGGGAAGGATCCACCAAGCGGAACTTGAGTTAGAGATGTTACAGACAGACAGACCGGTTAACATTTTTGCTAAACGCAAATTCTAAGTCCAATTGTGTGACCTTGACCTTGGATAAACAAACAGGGACTTGGCAGGCTACTGTAGCATGTCCAGATAAACATTGTGACTAAATTTGAGAAGGATCCACCAAGCGGAACTTGAGTTAGAGATGTTACAGACGGACAGACAAGCAGACGGACAGACGGACAGACAGCACCATTCCATAATACGTCCCGTTTTTTCAAACGGGCATATAAAAATCATTAACAGCAAAAAGGCAGAAAGGCAAACAAAATGAGACAAAGCACTTTCTTATCTTTTAATTTATATACATTTCATCATTTATTGATTTACGTGTCAGGCGTATAGTATCTTATAGTGTCGTATAGTATCTTATAGTAATGTATGTAATTTATTTCTTATTCATATCATTTATTTCTATGACGCCGGTTACTGATCAGGGTCTGTAGTATTTACTACAACACTAACTGTTATTTGCATGTATGACTATAATTTATTTTTAATTGTATCATTTATTGATATACTTGTTACATGTATGATGCTGCAAATAGCGAAGACCCTGGCCAGTTGTGGTAACTGATCGGGGTATGTATTGTTTGCAGCACAGACTCACAAACTGGCCCTGAACAGACTCACACTCGCAGTCTCCTCAGGAAAAAGTAAGAAAATACAATGCAATCACACCTAAAGACAAAGTATAGGCATGGATAAACTATTCTATGAACTTCAGGGTATTTTCTGTTTGCAAAAGCATAGATAGGCTTATTTTTGCTCAAACCAATTGTACCCGATATGGAACCCTGAAATCGTCTTCACTATATAATATAAAGTGAAACAATATTATGTGTCTAACAACCCATACACCAATAGGAGGTTTTACTTCAAAATTTCACCCATGATAATCTGTCAACCTTGATGTGAAGATTTTCTTAAAGAACGTAATTTATGCTCTGATCATTTTACCAGAGTTATGGGACTCTGAAATTTTCTTCACTGTATAACACATAGCCAAAAGTGCTTGATATAGAGGCACTATTGTTAGCGGGAGGGGTGCATCAGTGACTTGGAAACAATTTTCTAGTTAATTTTATTTTCCCTGTTGTATCCTGCCATGCTAAGTTGAAATATATTTGTTACTTTATAATTTGTCATATTGTTAATATCACCCCACAGTATATTTGGCAATTATTTGTAGGGTATTTAGAATCACAAGGAAATATATGTTTAAAATTGGTGGAAGTGTATATATGGATAAGTGAATTATGCATGCTAATTACTGTTATGGTCCACCAGATAGTAGCAGAAGTATGACCCTTACTTTCAAATAATGCAGTGATGGCTCTATACTACATTAAACATCAATGTTGGCTCTATTGGCACAAAGTGGCAAGTTGAGCTATTGGAATCGTCCTGTGTGTGACATGTTCATAAAACAATTCTTTAAATGTCTTCCAAACTACTGACATGATTTTCAGAAAAATCCACAGCAAACAATCAATATAATATATATTATGTCCGAAACCTTCAGTACTGTCAGTACTTTGATTATATTCGGGATCAAGTCAATGAAGGTGTTAATTATCCCAATTTAAAAACAATGTAAATGAAAATTGCAGGGGTATCATACTTTGTTAGACAAAATGCCTGAGAAACTCCTTAGAAATGCCTGATATTGAAACCTTTTTATATAGAATATATAAGCTAGGCAGACAAACGAGGAAAATGCATGAGATTTGATTTTTGTACATAAAAACATAGGTAATAAAAACTGGGCATTAGGATTAGAGAATAACAAATTAAACTGTTTCATCAATTTCACTAAATTGTTATATTTATATAAATATGCAAGTTTTGATAGAGTTTAAATCATTTAGATTCCTTCTCTGAACCGCTGATTCCTAAGTGCCCCTCACCATGATGTTATATTACCCTTCCTTGTAATAAAAATTTGGGGGCGATATAGATGCATGCATTAATGTTTGTCTTGTTTCTCCAGTAATACGTGTAGTAAGCTCCCCTACATTTAAGTAGGCGGCAATCTTTATCTATATTATACCATAGTGCTGCGGATAATACAATACCTGATACTACTTGTAGTGTTAGCTGCTCTCCTCTGCACTAGGCGGTAATATTACTCCCATTTACAACTGAACCAATTCGTAAGTACAGCCTAAGTCCCAACTTGAGATTATTGTGGGACAATGATTGAAAAAAGATTTATAGACATAGAGGAATGTGAAGACAAGTATCATCTGCCAAAAATAGTTGGTGTATTATTGTTGTCTGTATTATGTTGTCTGTCAATATAAAACAAAGCCTAATATGCAGTGATGTGCAGATTAATCGCAGTACTCGGTGGTCACGTCGTGAAGGTTCCGACATGATGGTCGCGTAGGACAGGCCATCGTCGACGTTTTATACATAACATTATCGAGATCATACAGTTTAGTAAACAGTAAAACAGGCAAAGCCAAACTTCTGAATAGAGGTTTACACATTGTTAAAAGTGAACAGAATCAGTTTGCAATATAAGATTTAAAACAGAGTTTATTTTTTATCAAATGCCATATTATAGAGACTGGTCTGGATATACATTTATTGCAAACCTACAACCCATATTTGGCGTTTTGTATTACCGCTGAATTTGTAAATTGTTCGGAACTGTTGTAGAAAAATAGAATTGGGACGTTGTATCTTGTGGAGTTAGTCTCTAGAATGAAATACTGCTCCGATGGAATTTATTTGTAACTTGGAATTCCAGTTCATAAGTATAACAGTGGTAATCCACATACATTAAAATAACAAGTCAAAAAGTAAAACGTAAATACTGGTTTATGAAATAAAAGAATTTGGTCAGGATATCCCGAGTACTAGAAATCTAGTATGGCCTAAACACGCGTTTCCTTTTCTAACCGCAGTATGTCGCACTCTGCAGAAGGGATGGATGCTTCTTAGAATATTACGTGAAGTTTTGACAGGTTAATCATACACAAAGGATTTGTTATTAGCAAGCTTATTCCGATACTTATCCCATCTAAATGGGTGCAGTCATGTGTAATAGCTACCACCAGGCAGGCGGTGTGTGTTGACAGTTATTACGCTAGATAACCCAAACTCAGACAAGCCCGCGATATTAGAATTTAATCATGCTTTTTAATCGATGATTGATCGCAAACATGTACCGAAGAGTAAATTTTGCTTCTGACCCCAACACTATTAATACAAATAACTTGAGATATCGACTGATAAAAGGTCTTACAATGGTATTTTGACACCATTAATTAAAATCTATGTGCGCCCTTAACGTCAAATAAAGCAACAAGGATTAAACGGCTCCTTTTGGCGCCATCTGACCCGGATCTGCTGCTCTGTTTGCTTATACAATTATATAGATGTGATGGCAAAATTTCCTGTAATCATAATCCATTACAACAAATAATCTAATCACATTCTGCATTGTTTATGCATACAGTCGACGAAACCAGGATAATCTAGGGACTGGTTAACCCATTCTCTGCTACTGACGCCTTTTGACGCCTCTGTAAAAGTCATGTTTTGAAACCATTGTGATAAATAGATGCATCTTTTCGGAACATTTATTCAACGAGGTTGGTTCTAAAATGGCATGGGAGAAAATGAGTTAACATTAATCTCGGTTATTTCTGTTTAACCAATACTGTATTACAGTGCCCTTGATTTTCTTCAAATGAATGGCCTTTATCGTTGCATGATCTGACCTATCAATAATTATCCCTAACAATTCTGGCAGGGCACCGACTATCATTATGAAGACAACATGCATAATCTCACTGATTCCCTCGGCGGGTGCCTGTGGCTGTACCACGATGATACTGATTGTGATGCTGATCAGCGCTATTACCAGTCCAAGCCACAAGACCGACGTGGCAACTTGGATGTGGACAGGTCTATACTTTCTCACAAGAATGTCAAACAGATCTAGTGGAATACCAGTCGCATTGTTCAATTCTTTTGTCCTGCACACACGAGAGGTGGACGCATGTCTGATCTGCTGACGTTGGTCTGTAGATAAGTTTATAATAGTGTCATATATCTGAAACCGAGTTACGTCCTTGCCACCAGCTTTGGTTAAGAAAACGGTTCCATTGAATACCTGGGAGTGCAAGGTCAGATCTTCCTCCATATGCTGGCTTATTTCAACTGCGTCTGACAAGAGCTCAGCGTAGCCATCTCCAAATGTCTTCATGAGTTTGTACGCATAATACAGTAGAGCTAATCCGAAGAACAGGTATCCAAATGAGTATGAAGGGTACACAATCACGGCAACCAAACTGAAAACAAGAATCTTTGCCACAAATGAAAAACTCGCTATGAATATCGTGCAAAATGTAAAAATGAAATAAATGAATAATAGCGAGACGACAATTGTTATAACGTATCGGATGAGTCTCACTTTCATAACATGGCCCCAAACAGCAGATATTTGTAGCGTGTCCTGGTTTTCATCGTGGATGAACATATTCATTAAGGTTATAATGTATCCTTTACATGCTATAATTATAAAACTCACGATAGGCATGCCGTAGTACACGAGGCATAGACAGAGCTCCACGAGACAGACAGGAAGCAACATGGTGTAAATTATAATGGAGACAAGTGCAATAAAGACACGTGACCCAATCACTTGACCGCAACGATTATACACAGCGGTGAAACGCTTGATCTGAATTCTGAATGTTGCTGACCAAAACTGAGGATTCACTAGCATGAAGAGGCCACACTTGCTCATTGCGAAAGCTTTAGCGTAGCCGAACTTGTGGATCACATGTATTCCAGAGTATTTTTCAATCCTCTCTTCGTTGAAAAACAACGGAGAAATGCCTTCTCTGCCAGGGGAGATACTGCACCCAGTGTGCATAATAGCATTCATATTGCTCGGAAGGACGATACAAAAACCACCTGTTATAAAATAAAATGGAAGTAACACGAATGGTCCCCCAAGGATTGGCATGTAGTTTTCTTTACTTTTCTCGTATCCTCCAAGCATTGACAGGTATCCCATTGGAAGGTCGTGTTCAAGAAGGGCCATTGTAATTTCATATTGATATTTGTAATAAACATACAGTTCGATCAATACAACAGACGGAGATAACAAAACAAACAGGAATCGTCGAATCCTAGAGACAGCAGCGGGATGCCAACTAGCCATACCACAAAGTCCGGCAAACAGCCCCGTGAACGTAAGCGGTGACTTCCCAGTCAGGAAAACCCACTGTTGATCATCTTCGTCATTGATGCGCTGATAGAATCCTGGCGAAGCCAGCGTCTCACTGAAACCAATTAGAAACATCGGAAAGTACACAGAGGCAATAAGCCCCACAATATACGGTATTATTGTAACTTGAAACATTCTGTTCACTTGATCAGTCAAGCAATCCACGACCATTTTGGATTTGACGTGTTTTGGTACATCGGTACGGCAGCATCTGTACCTAGCATACTCCACCGGAAAGCCAAAATATATAGCGAGTTGATAGGCTACTGTTTCTCTCACGTTGGGCACTTCTTCAAGAAAGCAATAGTAAGTGAACCTGAAGGACTGCTGAAGATGTAGCAGGAACGTTTCAGTCATATCCCGAAGAGCGTATGCAATACGCTTAGTTGTGTTTGGTTCTCCTAATTTCAACGAACAATTGCCCTTCATGTTTATATTCAGCCATAGTTTGTCATCCTTTGGTTGGGTTTTGACATTTAGAAGTCCAAAAGACAGTATGGGGAAGTCTACTGGCCACATGAGATATGGAAAAAATCCATCAGGAGAGTAGTAAGTCCATACCCACTGGTAAGGAAGGATCGCTGTTTTTGTAGGAGGACTTGTCGTTCCGTTAATAAATAAATGGAAATGGACAAAGTTCGGATGATAAAGTTCGAGCATACCTTCAAATTCAATGGCACTTCTATTAGAAACGCTCACGTAACACTCATCATTGTCCTTGTCTCTGTTCGATACGGAACCCACGTGGCTTCCACTGTAGGGCTCTATTGCAACAGTGTCGAATATTGGTTCTTTCATCGCCACAGAGCTCACGACTGTCAGTATGGCAACACAACACCAACACATGTTGGTAACTTCCATTTCAACCTGCAATAAAGTTGTTTTTTTCACACGGCTCACCGATCAGAAGTCCTTTGAACTGGTTGTCTAAGGCCTATACAGAAACAATAACTTTTAAAGTGAGACCATTGGATATATAAACATATTAATCCTTAGACCGTTGCGGGCGGATTCATAAGTGATTGCCTATGCAAACTATTTGGACCCAGATAAGATGCCGATTAACTCGGTAACCTATCAGGGTCCATGGTGTATGATATTCTGTTGGAAAGAAAATGCAAGATAAATCAAATGTGACAAATGAAGTCAATGACAACCAACAAAAGTTTGCTCAGCAGACAAAATAATAAGAGAACGAATACGTTGACTAACTTTCGTCCTACATAAAACTAAGGCAGTATTGAACCCAAAAGTATACAGATCAATGTCTTAAGGGACCATTAAAGGAAACCTAAATATTGGTCTCTAACAACCTGCTTCTAAAGTTTTAACTGAATATCGTCAACGTAGCTCAACTAAATTTGATAATCACCTTGATAAGAACTGTATTCGGGTCCTCAGTAAACAATGTGGATCAAGACCGCATGCCTTGATGTGGACAGGGCCAATTCTAATTGATAAGTCTGTAGTAGAGAAAATGCTACTAAGTGTAACGTAGCGTAGATGCAGCTTCCCGGCATCTCAGACATGAGAGCTGCACATACGCAATTACCAAGCGTAGACGCAGCTGCACAGCATCACATAAGTGAGAGCTGAGCAACGCAGATGATGCAGCTGCCCAGCATCAGACATGAGAGCTGAGCAATGCAGGTGATGCAGCTTCCCGGGCTCATATGCATGAGAGCTGAACAGCACAGATGATGCATCTGCCCTGTATCACAGAAAAGAGAGTTGTGCAGCGTAGATCAGAGACATTATGTCATAATGTGTCTCTGTGTAGATTTAGCAGCCCGTAATCACATATATTAGATATGTGAAGCGTATATCCAGCTGCTCGACATCACAGATATTATGGATCTATGCGCTGCGTAGGTGCAGCTGCTCGGCATCACAAACATGAGAGCTGCGAAGTGTAGATATAGCTGACAGGTATCACAGACAAGCGATCTGCAAAGGGTAGATGCAGCTGGCCGGTATCATAGACAAGCGAGTTGCGGAGCGTAGATGCATCTGACCGGTATCACAGACAAGTAAGCTGCGAAGCGTAGATGCAACTGGCCGGTATCACAGACATAATAGCTGCGAAGCGTAGATATAGCCGGCCGGTATCACAGACAAGCGAGCAGCAAAGCGTAGATATAACTGGGCGGTATCACAGACATGAGAGCTGCACAGCGTAGATGCAACTGACCGGTTCACAGACATGAAAGATGCGAAGCGTAGATGCAGCTGGCAGGTATCACAGCCATGAGAACTGCGCAGCGTAGTTGCGTTAGTCTGCAACTAAGACATGACTCAAGGACGCAAGGACGGGTGCTCGGACAAAGCCAAACCCATATCCCCAAGCAGTCGGGCGGGGAATTTATTGAGTCTGTTCATAAGCAGTTATGATGATTGTACCACTACTCACGCCCCTAGCACCAGGTTAAACGGTATTCAATTTTCAAAACTAATAACATTAAAACTAATGACCCCGAAGGACCAGAAAATATAACAACCCTGAGAATGAAGTACGGGGTGACTTTTACGGCCGCCACACAGGCACGCAACACCTGCTGTTGTGAAGTACATAAGTTCTGAAAGTAGGATATGTACCCTGTCGACAGTAAGTCCCATGACTTTCACTCTGCATTAAGCTGCCACCAGTCTCCAAGACCGATATTTATATTAAATTTAACGTCCAGAGGCTTAACTGTACCAATCCATGGATAGTTGTGAGTCCATTAAGGATTCTAGCCGGAGGTAAAATGGAAAGACAAAACGGACGGAATGATAGGCAGACAGGAAAACATATATTGAAAGAAAGAAATAGAGGGAACGAAAGCACGAGACAATGCGAAATAATTAAAGTAATGATGACAGAATGGCATAATTTAAGAAAAAGATACATTGAGACAGATGAAAATGTAGAAAAGATTATCAGAATAGAGTTACCTTTTATACGAGTAGTGAACCTTTCTTAGTCCTGCGTTCAGTAAAAATAACGTCCACGGTTATTAAAAACAGTTTACAACCAGTGACTTGTCACTTGTCTATTGGCTATGTTTATATACTCGTACACATTAAGTGCAACTGAGACAAGACTGTCGTTTCTTCCTAGTGATCTAGCTAGCCTACGAAACATTGTCTTTTGTGTCGCTGTTGAATGCATGGCAGATGTGGTTACGTATCGGCTAACTGGTTGTCATAATTACCGTACATATAAGAATTCAGACCAAACCTTTCCCATCCATAGGTTTGTGAAGCTGAATAAGTGGATTTGACACCATTTAACGTGAAATGATCACCTCCCTTCAGAATTTATAATCTTCACAACAGCAGGTGTTAAGTGCTTGTGTGGCGGCCATAAAACGTCGCCCGTACTTCGTTCTCGGTGTTGTTATACCTTCTGATCCTTCGAGAGTTGCACTTTCAATTACTGTTCATGAACAGACTCAATAAAACCGAGTCTGCAGTTTTCTCTTTTTGTGTTGCAATTTTTGCTCTCGGGGGATCACCTCCCTTCAGAATTTAAATTGGCAATTAGTATAGAATCTAGTCCCGATCAAACTTCTCTTTCATGAGCATTTTAATCTGAGTCTGCAGTATTTGCATAGGATTTCTGTACGAATACTTAGGGTAAGTATGATACCGGAAGATTTACCAAGTTGGTATCTGATAAAATTGTGTCAACTTCATTCATTTCAAGCATCATTCTCTTTCTCAACCACACTAAAGTGAAATGTTTAAATTTAGGAAGTCGACATTTTCGACATCTCATCTGAATTAAAACTATTTGCCGAACAAGAGAAATGGCTCTTGCAGTTTTAATTAGTTCGCTGCCAATGGTGAAACCGTGCAAACAGTGATCCAGATGAAATACCGGATGATCCGAACAGGTTGGTGCCATCAAAGAAAATTGAAAGTTGTAGCAAAAGACAAATTTTGCAGATGACATAAATGCGGATATTTTCCGCACCACCCAACGATATTCGATAACTACTTCATGTCTTCATTGCTAACCCAAGCATGAATAAAGATAATGTATTATCCTTTCAATGCTAAGCGCGACCTGACCCACATAGTGCAGACCCTGGTCTGAGGTCTCCGCGTCTCCATTGTTTGTAAACGCCATTGTACTCGTTACCCACGTTCAAAGTGTGAACGTTTTCGATGCCTTGGAAGAAAATATGGTAACCTATGCAAATAGTTTGGATTCAGATAATACCCTGAATAGCTTGGCGTCTCATCAGGATCCAAACTGTGTGTTACGTTGATTAATTATTATAATGAAATGGGCAGAACTTTCAAAAAATCAAACTTGCAGCAGGAAACATACTTTGCAGACAACAACACGTGGCAGCGGAAAGTGTTTGTCCGTTCCCTGCTGGTCAATATTGCGTTTACATGCAACAGAAAATACTATTATGATTTCGAAGGGGGTTTATTTGCAATTTCCTTTCAAGGACATACCTGAGTGTCGAGCAGTTTGGACTCTGATGAGATATAGAGTTGCTCGCCAGCTCGTCTGCAAGCAAACAGTTTGTAAACGTAATTAACATGCTCAACGGTTATATTGAAATCGATGGGATCATAGCTGTGTAAAGCATCGTACACTCTCCCCTCTAATGCGACCACCAAAAGAAGAGCGGTCTTATTTGGGACCTTAAAGGCAGTTGATAGCTGGATAAACGTAATGCAAAAAGTTCCGTGCTTTATCTTCCTGAATTAACCATTCTACTGTTCTATATTTATTTCAAATTTCAATAATCATGAACAAAAAAAGTTTAATAAAATATAGAAGATGGAACATCTTAGCCATTTTAGAAAGTAAAGAAATAGGTCATGCAAATTCCATTAGCAAACAGAGCAGACCCTGATCAGGCTATAGGAGCCATTTAACCAAGGTCCACTCTGTTCGCAGATGTTTATTTATAAAGAATCCGTTTTTTAACCTGTTCTATGTTTATTCCGAATTTCAGTATGATCATTCATAGACAAAGTAGTTATCATGAAATATGGAAGGTGGACCATTATATCCATTTCAGAAAGTAAAGAAACAGATTTATCAAATTCAATTAGCAGACAGAGCTGACCCTTATCAGAAGGAGCCGTCTGGTCCGGATCTACTCTGTTTGCAAATGCGTGAAGACACGTTTATAAATATGAAGGAAAGGGTTAAAGGGGGTTTACTGTATGTGTTGTGTTTTTAGTAATTTCTTGGTGAAATTATTCTTAGTTAGATACGTCTTGATTGAAACTTAAAAAATATATCTCACATGTATGTTAGGTAAATACTGCGATATAGGTAAAATCGTGATAACCGAATGCATACAGTTTGGATCCAGATGAGACCCCGAATAACTGAAAATCCCATCAGGATACATTCTGGTTATGCCTTTTTAAAAATTAGACCAGCATGTAAACGTTCATGTAGAGTGTAGAAAATCGAATAGATGTACATGTATTATAAGCACAGGTAGCGGTATCGGACTATATTTGTTTGTAACGTATACATTATATGCATGTAGAAACTTATACCGGACCCCTTCTAACATGGAATCAGTCCGAGTAGAGGTGAATTGTCACTAGATTGCTGATTTAAATAAGTGACTGGTCTAGAAGGAAATAAAAATCTCAGTGTTAGATACTTAATTATGGATGTAAATTGTTGCAGATATTAGTTTTTAATACCTTGTGTTGGGCCGTAATCATTATTTTCATGATATGAAAATGTGAACGTTTGGTGTTAATTGATTTCTCAAAAAATAAGCAGAATAGGCAAGGAAGGAAACAAATTATTTTCCAAAACGACCGTTTACAAGGTAGCCAGCGGACGTTATCTGAACAGCGATGTAAAGTGATTGCCTCTACTTAACGCGTTATACAAATGCCTAAAACTACACAAACCTTTTGTTCAACCTTTTGTTTATACAATGTATACTGAAAAAAAGCATATCGCAAGGAACCCGATCCAAGAAATGCTGAAGAGAAAAAGTCCACGTGACCCGGTGCTTATTCACCAATATATTAGTATGTATTCGGGTTGCAATTTCGTTTCATAAACATTCGAAAAATACTGATAATATTTTATTGTACGACAAAAATAAATATCGACGAAAACGGTTTATTTTGTATCACAGGGACGCTTTTGATAAAAGTTGTAATTGACAATCTTCATAAGAATAATTGAACATAACTAACACGATATTTTATTATTTTATTGAAAATACGCGATTATTGTAGATACTATCAATTTAAGACATTCATACATGTACACAAACTTTAAGTCATAATACAAATGAACAATATCGGTCTAAAATTTAAGTGTTTGTTTATTAAAGCAAATACACAAAGCAGAACTTTCTTACAACGGGCAGTGGTAGACACTATCAATTTCATCTAAACACTCAGGTACAGCAGTACCGTTCTGAAACGACAATTCATTTATTGAACTTATGAGTCTTATAAAGCATGTGGTTGCTTAACCATTTCCCTCATATAAACGTGCTTCTACGCATTTGCAAACAGGGTATACCCAGATCAGACGGTTCCTACAAGAGCCGTCTGATCAGGGTCTGCTCTGTTTGCTTGTGGAATCTGAAATATATGTTTCTTTACTTTCTAAAATGTTTACACTGTGCAACCTTCCATATTTCATTGTAACTGTTTCTTCTTTCAATATTCAGTAGATATTTAAAATTTGGAATAAATAAGGGTTAATACAGGGCAAAGGTATTGAAGAAAGCTCCAATAGGAGTTTCAACAATTCTTTCAACATGCATTAAGCTACCACATGCCTGCCTCAAAGACCTTTATTTAGACCTATTTTAATGGTCGTTTTAGACAGGTTGGACTGTACACTAATTATTAAGATAATTTCAATCTGGCGTCAATTATCTACAATGCAAGATGGAATTGTGTGAAATCCAGACTGGTTGCGCAAGGAACTTTATGGCATTTGCAGGCAGTATCAGAGGACTCCTAGAGGAGCACACCGACCCCGGTCTGTACTGTTTGTCAATCAGAATCATCTTGCACATTTAAGCATTCCATACAGAATGGACAGAATATATTTTAACAATGATGGGTCATTCTATCCTTCAATATTCAACAATCAAAGTGTTAACCCTTTGCTCCATGAATATGCGCTAAATGATTCGACATCATGAATATTAATTAGCCAAATACCTAAAACACAGAAACATATGAACATGGGAAATTGGGAACACGGTAATGCAGAAAATATAGAATCAATCTACTTGTATATCTATTATTCTATAAGCAAACAGAGAAGACCCAGATCGGACGGTTCCTATACAGAGTCTTTCTAATCTGGGTTTACTGTGTTTGCAAAGGACTTATGGAGTAATTTTAATGTTCTTAACAGCGTTTAGCATTGGAATTTATGATACCAGGTATATGTATATATGTAATACCACAGCGCTATTGTACAATACTAACAATACGATACCTCTTTTTACAACATAATTGCGGACGGTTATAACTTTCTTGTTTCTTGAGTAATACGTGTAGTGAGTTAGCTACCTTACACTAGGCGGAAATCTGTATCTACAGTAAAACCTCTCTATAACGACCACTAAATTGTGTTAATTGGTTGGTATTTAGGACAGGTGGCTGCTTAAAGCAAGGTGAAAGTAAAACAGAACGCTCCTGTAGGAGCGTTTTGTTTTACTTTCACCTTGCTTTAAGCAGCAACCTGCCTTTAACACGAAATACTTGATGTAATTTAGTGGCCGTTATAGAGAGGTTTTACTGTATATTATACCATAGTGCTGCTGATGTTACAATACCTGATACTGCTTGATACCCGATACCCACGTGATGATCGCTGAAGGATGGGCCATCGTCGACGATTACATTACAACGACATAGCATTATGGAGACCATACAGTTTAGCAAACAGTTAAACTAGGCAAAGCCAAGCATCTGGTTAGGGTTTAACACATTGTTTTAACTGAATAGAACCACTTGCAATCTCAGATTTAAAACAGAGTTTACCTTTATCAAATGTCATATTTTAGACAAAGAGACTAGTCTGGATATACAGTAAATACCCTCTAATGCAACCACCAAAAAGGGGCATAATTCACAATGGCAGAGGCAGGTGGAAGCTTAATGCAGGACGGAAGTTACGTCCCTAACGTTCGTCCTGCCTTAAGCAACCACTTGCTTATGAAAACAGCCATGTGTGTTCATTAAGTGGTCGCATTAGAGGGGTTTTACTGTATATTGTACATTTATTGCAAACCTACAAATATTCCGAAAGTGGGTGGATCCTTCGAAAACAAAAGTAGCCAGGCCAAAAGAGAAAAATGCAGAATCGGTTTTATTGAGTCTGTTCATGGGTAGTAATTAAAAGTGCAACACTACTCAACCCCCCCCCCCCCCTCTAGCACCGGCTTAAGCAGTGTTCAATTTGCAAAATTTATACCATCAAAACTAAGATCCCTGAGGACCAGGCAATATAACAACATTGAGAATGAATATTTAGCGTTTTGTAGTATCGCTGAATAGAATGTTCGGAACTGTTGTAGAAGAATAGATTGTAGAACGTTGAAGAATATTTTATATTGTGGAGTTAATAGACTGAAAACCTGCTCCGATGGGGAATTTTATATGAATTTATTAGTCCAGAAGTAAAACTTAACCATATGAAGTAAAATAATTTGGTCAGGATATGAGTACTCCGAAACACGTGTTTCCATTTCTTAAGTTTAACTCTGCAGAAGGTGGATGTTTCTTAGTATATCACGAGGGGTTTTGACAGGTGAATCGTACACAAATGATATAAAATTAGCAAGCTTATTTCGATACTTATTGCGTCTGAATGGATGCAGTCTTGCGTAATAGCTATATCACCAGGCAGTGTGAGTTGACAGTTATTACGCTAGATAAATGATCTGAAGAACAACTGTAAATAAAAAAGGATGACACTAGTATGACTTTATTAATGCAATACTATACCCAAACTCGGCCAATCACGTCATATTAGAATTTAATAGTGATTTTTAAGCGGTGATCGATTGCGAACATGTGACGATGAGTGAAATTTGGGTCCGATTCCCAACACTACTAATACAATTTCTTGTGATACCGACTGATACAGGTTTTATAACGATATTTGACACCGGTTGATTAAATCTATGTGCGCCCTTAAAAACGTCTTTGCTTATAAAGTAACCCAGATCAGACGGCTTCTGTTGAAACCATCTGACCAGGGTCTGCTCTCTGTGCTTATATATTTATATAGATGTGATTGTACTGTTTTTGCCATGGCTTAATTTCCTGTATTCATAATCCATTACAAAAATGATCTAATCAAATGTTTGCATTGTTTATGCATAAAGTCAACGAAACCAGGATAATCTAGGAACTTAATTGTTCACCCATTCCATCCTTCTGACACCTTTTGACGCCTCTGTAAAAGTCATGTTATGAATCCATTGTGATAAATAGGAGCAAATGCTCTATTTACCACAATGGTTAGAACTAAACTACACAATTCTAAAGTTTTCATTTTCTCCAGTAAATGCTCCTTTTCCGTTAATTTATTAAAAAAAACCGGCGAAGGGAAAATGAGTTAACCTTCATCTCGGCTATTTCTGTTTAACCAATACTGCATTACAGTGCCATTGATTTTCTTCAAATGAATGTCCTTTTTCGTTGCATGATTTGAACTGTCAATAATTAAGCCTAAGAATTCTGGCAGCGCACCGACTATCATTATGAAGACTACATGCATAATCTCACTGATTCCCTCAGCAGGCGCCTGCGGCTGTACTACGATGATACTCATTGTGATGCTTATCAGGGCTATTACCAGTCCAAGCCACAAGACCGACGTGGCAACTTGGATGTAGACAGGTCTGTACTTTTTCACAAGAATGTCAAACAGATCTAGTGGAATGCCAATCGCATTGTTCACCTCTTTTGTCCTACATACACGCGAGGGGGTGGCATCTCTGATCTGCTGGCGTTGGTCTGTAGATAAGTTGACAATAGTGTCATTTATCTGAAGCTGAGTGACATCCTCGCCACCAGCTGTGTTTAAGAAAACGGTTCCATTGAATACCTGGGAGTGCAATGTCAGATCTTCCTCCATACGCTGGCTTATTTCAACTGCGTCTGACAAGAGCTCGGCATAGCCTTCACCAAAACTCTTCATGAGCTTGTATGCATAATACAGTAGAGCTAATCCGAAGAACAGGTATCCAAATGAGTATGAAGGGTACACAATCACGGCAACCAAACTGAAGACAAGAATCTTTGCCACAAATGAAAAACTTGATATGAATATCGTGCAAAATGTAAAAATGAAATAAATGAATAATAGCGAGACGACGATTGTCATAACGTATCGGATGAGTCTCACTTTCATAACATGGCCCCAAACAGCATATCTTTGCAGCGTGTCCTGGTTTTCCTCGTGGATGAATATGTTCATTAATGTTATAATGTATCCTTTACATGCTATAATTATAAAACTCACTATAGGCATGCCATAGTACACGATGCATAGACAGAGCTCTACAAGACAGACAGGAAGCAACATGATATAAAACACAACACATACAAGTACAACCAAGACACGTGGACCTATCACTTGACCGCAGCGATTATACACAGCAGTGAAACGCTTGATCTGAATTCTGAATGTTGCTGACCAAAACTGAGGATTCACCAGCATGCAGAGGCCACACTTGTTCATTGCGGCAGCTTTAGCATAGCCGAACTTCTGGTTAACATGTATTCCAGAGTATTTTTCAATCGTCTCTTCGCTGAAAAACAACGGAGAAGTGCCTGCTCTACCATAGGAGATACTGCACCCAGTGTGCATAATAGCATTCATATTGCCCGGCAGGACGACACAAAAACAACCTGTTATGAAATAAAATGGAAGTAGCACGAATGGTCCCCCGAAAATTGGCATGTAGTTTGTCTTGCTTTTTTCGTATCCCCCAAGCATCGACAGGTATCCCATTGGAAAGTCGTGTTCAAGAAGTGCCATTGTAATGTCATATTGATACCTGTAGTAAACATACAGTTTGATCAATACAACAGACGGAGATAACAAGACAAACAGCAATCGTCGAATCCTAGAGACAGCAGCAGGATGCCAACTAGCCATACCACAAAGTCCGGCAAACAGCCCTGTGAACGTAAGCGGTGACTTCCCAGTCAGGAAAACCCACTGTTGATCATCTTCATCATTGATGCGCTGATAGAATCCTTGCGAAGCCAGTGTTTCACTGAAACCCATAAGAACCATCGGGAAGTACACAGAGGCAATAAGCCCCACAATATACGGTATTATTGTAACTTGAAACATTTTGTTCACTTGATCAGTCAAGCAATCCACGACCATTTTGGATGGTACGTCGTTTGGTACATTGGTGTAACAACATCTGTACCCAGCATACTCGACCGGGAAACCAAAATATACAGCGAGTTGATAGGCTACTGTTTCTCTCACGTTGGGCACTTCTTCAAGAAAGCAATAATACGTTAACCTGAAGGACTGCTGAATATGTAGCAGGAACGCTTCAGTCATATCCCGAAGAGCGTATGCAATACGCTTAGTTGTATTTGGTTCTCCTAATTTCATCGAACAATTGCCCGTCATGTTTATATTCAGCCATATTTTGTCCTTCTTCGGTTGGGTTTTGACATCTAGAAGTCCAAAAGACAGTATGGGAAAGTCCACTGGCCACATGAGATATGGAAAAAACCCATCAGGAGAGTAGTAGGTCCATACCCACTGGTAAGGAAGGATCGTTGTTTTTGTAGGAGGACTTGTCGTTCCGTTAATTAATAAGTGGAAATGGACAAAGTTCGGACGATAAATTTCAAGCATACCTTCAAATGCAATGGCACTTCTATCATAAATGCCCACGTAACACTCGTCATTGTCCTTGTCTCTGTTCGATACGGAATTCACGCGGCTTCCACTGTAGGGATCTATTTCAACAGTGTCGAATATTGGTTCTTTCATCGCCACAGAGCACACGAGTTTTAATATCAGTATAGCAACAGAAAACCAGAGCATGTTGGTAACTTCCATTTCAGCCTGCAATAAAGTTAGTATTTTTTTCACAAGGCGCACGGATTACAAGTATTTTGGGCAGATTGTCTAAGGCCTACACAGAAACAATAACCTCTCAAGTGAGATCATTGGATTTATAAACATCTTATTAATCGTTAGACTGTTGCGGCCGAATGAGTGATTGCCATTGCTAACAGTTTGGATCCAGATAAGACGCCAAATAACTCGGTAACCCATCAGGGTCCAAACTTTTTGATACTCCGATCGTTTTGTTGAAAAGAAATGCAAGATAAATCAATAAGTTTGCAATTTTCTCTTTTCGCATTGCTACTTTTGCTTTCGAAGGATCTCCCATTTTCAGGATATATTTTGACAACAGAGATAGATAATAACCAACACAACTACAAATATGAGTCATACAGGAAACACCACACACAAAACAAACACGAACAACACCACAACAAGAAAACACAGAAAATAATGTACATAACTATAAAACACCAAGAGACATATAATGATAAAACAAACAAACGATATGGGGAAGATGGTAGTACCGCCTTGGAACGGTCAGTGACAATAGTCACTGGGGGTTTAAACCGGTTTAGGGGCGCCCAACCTCACGCATATTCCATCCCCACCCTAAAAGGACAGTTTAAATGTATCCCCTCTCCCGACTAATCTAGAACAATCGCGATCGCAATAATGTGGTACATTGCATGTAAAACGAAAACAAATTTAAATGAAGCACACTGTATCCACCTATCGCTATTGTACTCACTGAGTGAGCTGCAAATAGTGTACCTGTAGAAAAGTAATAAAGGGTACGACAAAAATGAGACCCGACGTCCTCAACCAGATAACCAGGCATGTTGTATGCTGTAGTACTACAGTATCATTCCCCTTTTTAATGAAATATTTAACATATTTGATGAATAAAGTGAGAACATTGGTACATGTATGTCCAATAATGTTACGAAGTTTGTAAATCACGTCACCATAAAAAATGTGAAATACGGTATTACAGGATTGCTTTAAGATTATAGATTGTACTTGTAAATAAGTGAAAGATTTTGATAACACATTTTAGAGAATGTTTGTCTTAGTTTATGATATTGAAAAGATAAACTGACACTACTTGTGCAGCTTTACATTTTTATTCCCTACCGGTTTCACTAATATATATATATCCTTGCTTAATCAACTTTCAGCTGAGATTTCATACATTTTAGAATAAATCATTCCGTTTTCAATGTTCAGGTCTAGATGAAGAAAAGCTGCATAAGTGTCGGAGGGGTCAGCTCTATTCAATTTGAGTTCTTTTGGGTAAAAGGTAGAAATCAAATCATCAAAGAAAGTGTTATCTTTGTTAACCCTTACAACGCTGAATTTTCAAATGGACTATTCCAAAATTCAAACAGGTCAAGTTTATGGTGAATAATCAGGGATTTTTCTAAAGAAAAGTGTAATATGACAAACAGTGCAGACCCTGATGAGAGGGCTCCTATAGGAGCCCTCTCATCTGGGTCTACACTGTTTACAAAGGACATTAGCGACTCGTGTCCCGCACTGTAAGGGTTAAAACTATCATCCAAACATCAAGAAGTTTCATTGAAGGCTTTTATGACATCTTTTTGTGATTGCGGGACCAAATGTAACATGAAATCTCTCATAGCAGTACAAAAACAAATCGGCGACCAGTGGTGCACACTTCGTACCCATAGGAATAACAATCACATGACGGTATATAGCATTCCCATAACGTACGAATATGTTATCCAGAAGAAGGGTTAGTGATTCGCAAAGCAAACGTCTAGTTTGCTCAGCAGATTAAATAATAAGAGAATAACTACTTGTTCCAGAACCTCCGTATACTTTGCATAACGTAAGTCCTACATAAAACTAAAGCTGTACTAAACCAAAAAATATATACCGTTCAATATGTCTTAAGCGAGCAATAAAAGGAAACCTACATCTTGGTCTTTAACAACCTGATTCTAGTGGTTTAACAGAATATCATGAACATATTTCAACCGAGTTTGATAATCACCTTGATCAGTAAACAATGTGGATCAAGATCAGGTGTCTTCATGTGGACAGAGCCAATTCTAATTGATAAATCTATAGTAAAGAAAATGCTACTGAGTGTAACGTAGCGTAGATGTCGCTTCCCTGCATCTCAGACATGAGAACTGCACAGCGCAGACGCAGTTGCCAATCATCACAAATGTGAAGAGCTGCACAAGGTAGACGCAACTGCCCAGCATCACAGACATGAGAGCTGAGTAACGCAGGTGATGCAACTGCCCGGTATCACAGATATGACAGATGCGCAATGCAGATGCAGCTGCTGGGCATCACAGATATTAGAGATGTGCAGCGTAGATGCAGATGCTCGGCATCACAAACATGCGAGCTGCGAAGAGTAGATGCAACTAGCCGGTAGCACACGCATGAGAGCTGCGAAGCGTAGATGCACCTGATTGGTATCATGTACACAAGAGCTGCTCTGTATAGAAGCAGCTGTTCGGCATCTTAAAAAAAATGACAACTGTGCAGCGTACTTGCAGCTGCCCGGTATTTCAGACATTATAGCTGCACAGCACAGGCGCAGTTGCCAAGCATCACAAATATGAAGAATTGCAGAACTTCATTAAAAAGGGATATGATCCTGTAGTACTACAACATACTGCATGTTTGGTTGTCAACCCTTTTACAGTTGGCAATCACGCTGGCCTCTTTGCATGTACGCCGACAAAAAAGGTTTAGTACTCTATGAAGGCGATCTCTTAAATCCAGAAATGGAAGGAGAACGTCGGATATCTGAACTATTTCGTTTTTGTCGTACCCTTTATTACTTTTCTACAGTTACTATGTTTGCAGCTCAATCATTGAGTACACTAGCGATAGATGGATATAGTTTGTTCACTTAAATGTTTTCGTTATACATGCATTTTACCACTGTATTTGCCATCGCGGCTGTTTTAGTTTAGTCGGAGAGGGGATACGTTTATTTACACTGTTTGTCTTTTAGGGTGGGGATGGAAAAGTGTGAGGTTGGGCCCCCATAAACCGGTTTAACCCCCAGTGACTTTTGTCACTGACCGTTCCAAGGCGGTACTTCCATCTTCCTCCTATTGTGTGTTTGTTTTGTCTTTGTGCGTCTCTTGTTGTTTTTATAGTTATGTACATTTGCTGTTTCCTTGTGTTGCTGTTCGGGCGACTGTTTGTTCTGTATGTGGTGTTTCCTGCATGACTCATTTTTGTACTCTTAGACGCAGTTGCCCAGCATCACAGACATGAGAGCTGCACAACATAGATACAGCTGATTAGCACCTCAAACATGAAAGCTGCACAGCGTATATGCAGCTGCCCGGCATTTCAGACATGAGAGCTGCGTAGCGTAGATGTAATTGGTCGGTATCACATGTATGATAGCTGATCACGGTCTACAGTGTGTTAAACGCAGCTCATTTATTGTTCCGTATTTGAGTATCTCAAAAACAAGACATCAGCTGGCCGTCGGAACATTTAAAATAATTGCGATGTGATAACAAGATTAACAAGTAAACACGCTGAATCGATTACCACCCGCCAAACAAGTGGTTGCATCAGTATTTTACTGAGTTATTGGCCAGACAAATAAAAGTGTTAAGTTTCGCAAACAAAGTGGCATGTGATTCTTTCAGGGTCGCATTTTTACAGTACTAAACATTTTCGGAATGGACAAAAAGGTTACGTTTTACGCAACCAACGGTCTATTACTCTGGTGCTCCGATGTCATTGTAAGTGATACGAGCAGGACCTATTTCATACTGCTACTACAACTAAGCAATAACACAAAGTTTCATTGTTCCATGGTCAATATGTATGATATTTGCAGGGTCGTATGTCCTGATGGCTGATACTATTGAATATTTATACAAAGTTGCATAGAAAAAATCTAAACTGTTTCCGCGATATGACTCCGGACAAACAGAAAGGTTACGTTTTTGGCAAACAAAGGGTCATACCTCTGGTGTTCAAATGACATTCTAAATGCTACTTGCACAGCCGCATTTTCTGATACCTAACACACAACTTTACACAACAGTTCATAGAAAAACACTAAACAATTTCTGGGAGATGGGTTCGGACAGACAATAAAAGGTTACAATGTTGGCAAACAAACAGCCATAATGCTGGAGTTCCAATGTCAATATAAATTATACTTAAGGCGAACATTCTTATCTGGTACTAAATTATCATACACGTGTCAAAGACGAACTGCATATATTTTCTAAGATATGACTCAAGGACGGACGCACGCATGGATGAACGCAAACACAACGCCAAACTAGCCGAAGCAGTCGGGAGGGGGTGGGTAACAACTCTCCAACAAATATTACTCAACCCAATGAACAATGTCAAACATTTATAAATGTTTCTGATGAAATAACGAGTTATCTGAAGCATCTTGGCTATATCTAAACTGTTTGCAATGATTCGCTCAGCGTCGTCCAGTATCAACTGCAACAGAACCCGCCATAAAGTGACTTTTCGGTAGATCTATTTAAATAGGTTGGATCTAAAAATAACCTATGGGGGAATGGGATAAACTAGGAAGCAATGTCATGATTCACGCTTGCTTAATTGTCACCTGCCGCGGTATGAAATAAACCTGGATAAAACATTTCCTTCAGAAGAATCTCTAACCTGGTGTAAAACAAACAGATAGACTTGGATAAACGTAGAGCTATACAGAATAAATTGAAACTTACTTTTTATGATGTTTCAGTCCTATACATTAAGTTAGTAGGAGATACTTCGAAAGCAAAAGCAGCAATGCAGTTTTTATTGAGCCTGTTCATGAGCAGTTATGATAACTGCAACGCTACTCACGCCCCAAAGAACCGGGTTAAGCGGTATTCAAAACTAATAACATTGAAACTAATGGTCCCGAAGGACCAGAAAATATAACAACAGTGATAATGAAGTACGGGGTGACTTTTTACGGCCGCCACACAAGCACTTATCACCTGCTGTTGTGAAGTACATAAGGTCTGAAAGTGCATCTTCTAGTGAACGTTATGCAGAAATCTCCTAGAGGAATTTTCTGCGTGACTTTCACACTGCATTAATCTATCACCGCAGTCTCCAAGATCGATATTTTAATACATAATTTAACTTTCCAGTTTATAGAGGCGTTACTGTACCAATCCTTGGATAGTTGTTGGCCCATTAACAGAGCTACAGATAAAAGTGCGTACCCAAATACTTAAATTGTCATTTCGCACATACCTTCCCTAATCT
Source organism: Azorinus chamasolen (assembly GCA_963576725.1). Taxonomy (NCBI): domain Eukaryota; kingdom Metazoa; phylum Mollusca; class Bivalvia; order Cardiida; family Solecurtidae; genus Azorinus; species Azorinus chamasolen. The sequence goes on along the minus strand of OY755243.1, from coordinate 63,886,592 downwards.
CAGAGTTAGAACAACGGGTTAAGATTCCCTTATCTGTAACACGTGTAAAATCACTTTAGAACGTTTAATGACGTCATACGTCATATATGACGTAAAACCACGAAAACCGATGTTTACATGCCATTTAAACGGCGAAAATACACTTTTTTGTTATGTGAGAAAAATAATCTGATGCTCGTTGTCTTTTAAGATCACATATATGTTCCTAAACTCACCAAGAAAATGTTATTAAGCTCGCCAAAGCTCGCTTAATGACATTTTCTAAGGCTCGTTTAGGAACATGTGATCTTAAAAGACAACTCGCAACAGATCCTCTATTTCTCCACCAAACCCTATACTATGATCACTCTTTAGAATTGTCTCGAATAGACGATTCTAAAGAGTGGTCACAGTAAAGGATTTGGTGGAGAAATAAAGGAGCTATTTTTGAAAATGTTTAAATTAAAGCATCTTATCTGGACCTCTGCCCATTAGGAATTTTAGCCGGAGGTAAAATGGAAAGAGAAAACGGACGGGATAGATCTAATAGGCATACAGAGAAATATATAATTTTATTGAAAGAAAGAAAATGAGGAAACGAAAGCACGAGACAATGGGAAACAAGAGTACCGCATACGGTACATAATACGCCCACTTGCAAACTTTCTCTGATTCAACATGCCTTATAAGTGTTGACATTTTCTAATCTGTGCTTCAGATCTTGATTTCCATATTAAGGTGATACTATTCTTTAAAAAAATGAAGTGAATATCTTATTAAATAAAAAAGTTACAGCTAATCCTCATTTTTGCAGATTTTTGTAAAGTGCAACGGCCATAACTCTGTAAAGACAAACTGAATGAACCTCAAAATAAACTCAGCTTCAAATTTTGTTGCTTAAAACATTTGTGTTAAGTTTCATTTATATCATTTTAATAGTTTTCCCAGAAAACAACAGACAAACTAAAAGTTGACTGACTAACAAAGCAACGGACACACGAAGTTCAAGGACCATAACTTTAGAATAAAATGACATATCAAACCCCCGCAATATATGTGAAAATTCACATTAAGGTTTAACCATATAAATTTTTTTAAGTAAATATCATTTCAAATGAAAAGGTTATGGCCATCCTCATATTTGCATAGATTTGCATTATTTTTTTAAGTGCAAGGGCCATAACTCCGAAACAACAAATCAAATGATCCTCAGAATCGACTTAGCTTCAGGTCTTGATGCATTAAACATGTGTATGAAGTTTCATTAATATCTGTCTAACAGTTTTGCCAGAAAACAGCGGACAAACTATTTGCATATATTTGCATTTTGTTTTAAGTAAAAGGGCAATAACTCCGAAACGAAAAATCAAATAAACATCAAAATCGACTCAGCATCAGATCTTGATGCATTAAACATTTTTGTGAAGTTTCATCAATATCTCTTAAATAGTTTTCCCAGAAAACAGCGGACAATCTATTTGCATTATTTTTTAAGGACAAGGGCCATTACTCTGAAACAACAATTCAAATGATCCTCAGAATCAATTCAGTTTCAGATCTTGATGCATTAAATATTTGTGTGAAGTTTTATTAACATCTCTCAAATAGTTTTCCCAGAAAACAGCGGACAAACTATTTGCATATTTTTTAAGGACAAGGGCCATAACTCTGAAATGAAAAATCAAATGAACCTCAGAATCAACTCAGCTTCAGATCTTGATGCATTAAACATTTGTGTGAAGGTTCATTAATATCTGTCAAATAGTTTTCCCAGAAAACAGCGGACAAACTATTTGCATCTATTTGCATTATTTTTTAAGTAAAAGGGCCATAACTCCGAAACGACGAATCAAATGAACCTCAGAATCGACTCAGCTTCAGACATTGATGCATTAAACATTTGTGTGAAGTTTCATTAATATCTCTCAAATAGTTTTCCCAGAAAACAGCGGACAAACTTTGCATATTTTTTAAGGACAAGGGCCATAACTCTGAAATGAAAAATCAAATGAACCTCAGAATCAACTCAGCTTCAGATCTTGATGCATTTAACATTTGTGTGAAGTTTCATTAATATCTGTCAAATAGTTTTCCCAGAAAACAGCGGACAAACAAAATGTTGACGGACGAACGAACGAACGAACGAACGAACGTACGAACGAACGAACGAACGAACGGACGGACGTACGGACAGGGCCACGACAATATACGACCACCTTTATTAGGTGGGCGTATAATAATTAATGGTGACAGAATGACATAATTTGAGAAAAAAAGATGGACTGACAGAGAGGAAGATGTAGAAGAGGCACTGTCAGAATAGAGTTACCTTTTATAGGTGAACCTTTCTTAGTCCTGCGTTCAGTAAAAGATAACGCCCACTGTTTTTAATAACAGTTCACAACGAAAGGGTGCCGTTTCTTCCTAGTGTATTAGCTAGCCTGCAAAACCGTGTCTTTTTGTCGCTACTGAATTAATGTATGGCAGATGTAGATGCGTATCGGCTCACTGATTTTCATAGTTACCATACATATAAGAATTCAGACCAAAACTTTCCCATCCATTGGTTTGTGAAGCTAAATAAGTCGATTTGACACCACTTAACGTTAAATAAGACTTAAATTGGCAAATAGTATAGAATCTACTCCCTGATCAAAGTTCTCTTTCATGAGAATTTTAATCCGGGTCTGCAATATTTGAACAACATTTTTGTACGAATTCTTAGGGTAAGTATGATACCTGAAGATTTACCAAGTTGTTATCTGATATAATGTTGTCAACTTCATATATTTTAAGCATCATTCTCTTTCTCGAACACACTTTTAACCCTTCTCTTGCTGAATTTTAAAATACATTTCTCCTTCTTTACCCATGCCCTGTTGTATAATTACATATATCTTCACTGTGTACAAGTATTTCGCACTGCATCCACTGCTGTGGAGTGCACTGGTTGCGCAATCAACTAGTAAATAGTGCAGACCCTGATGAGACAGCTACTGCAGGAGCTTCTCACCTGGGTCTTCACTATTTACAGGGAGGTTATATTGACGTGAATAGCAAGCGAAGGGTTAAGCATCATTTTATTTCTCAACCACACTTTTGAGTCTGAATTACAAAATAGATGGACTCCTTGCGAGATGTTTAAATTTAGGATGTCGACATTTTCGACATATCATCTGGATTAGAACTATTTGCCGGGCACCAGAGATAGTTCGTGCCGTTTAAATTATTTCACTGCCAAAGGCGAAACCGTGCAAACGGTTTAGATCCCGATGAGATGCTGGATGATCCAAACAGGTTGGTGCTATGAGTATGTTTCTTGAAAGAAAAATTGAAAATTTTAACAGACGAAAATTTTTGCAGACGACATAAAAGCGGTTATTTCCCGCACTTTCCAACGATATTCGATAACTTCCTCGTTTCTTCAATGCTAACCCAAGCATGAATAAAGAGAATGCACTACCTTTTTAACCCTTCGCTTGCTATTCACGTCAATATACCTACCTGTTAATGGTGAAGATCCAGATGAGACAGCTCCTGCAGGAGCTGTCTCACCAGGGTCTGCACTATTTACAAGTTGATTGTGCAACCAGTGCACTCCACAGCAGTGATTGCACAGAGAAATACTTGTACACAGTGAAGATATGTGTAACTATACAACAGGGCATGAGTAAAGAAGGGGAAATGTATTTTAAAATTCAGCAAGAGAAGGGTTAATGCTAAGCGCGATCTGTTTTACATTTGAAAACAGTTTGAATATTCATGAGACGCAGAGTAACACGTCATCTTATTAGGCCAGGCTATCGTAAAACCCAGTCAGTACTCTCTCAAAAGCTTGAACGAATCTAGAATTCGGAAGTTAAAAATCAACAGATCAAAGATTGGACAGACATGATCATTTCAGCCTCAAAGTGTTTTACTCCTTTTAAACCATTACCTCGTAGGCTATTTTAGATCCAACCTCTTTGAATAAATCTACCGAAAAGGAGTACTTACTAGAGAAATGGGAAATGTTAGAATTGTGTAGAATTGAAACCATTGTGATAAATAGAGCATTTGCTCCTATGGAGCAAATGCTCTATTTATCACAATGGTTTCAAGAAGTGACTATTACAGAGGCGTATAAAGGCTTATTTATGGAGGAAAGGGTTAAACATTTTTATCCAATTCATCCACATTGGCGCCTTTTTTTGTAAATGCCATAATACTCGTTTCCCGCGGTCAACTGTTCCGACGCCATGGGCGAATCTTTTGCTACCTATGCAACAAGATGGGACATTGAATAACCCGGCGTCTCACCAGGATCCATACTGTGTGTTACTGTGATTATTTTAAATAAAGAAAAGCAAAGGTCAGAGCTTATATAAACTGAAACTTGCAGCATACGACATACTGGCAGCAGACGAAGTGTGTTTGTCTTTTGTCTGCTGGTCAATGTTTTGTTAATGGAAAACGAATTTTAAGGGGATTTATTTGCCTTTTCCCACAGTTTCGAGCAATTCAGTTTCTGATGAGATATAGAGTTGCTCGTGGTCTCGTCTGCAACCAAACTGTTTGCAAACGTAATTACAGAATGGACCGTGACATGCCTAAGGTCAGAGCCCCAGATAAGATGCGTGAATCAAAATATTTTCAAGAATAACTTCTTCTCCACCAAACCCTATGTTTTGATCACTCTTGATTCTAAAGAGTGGTCACAACATATAGGGGTTGGGGGAGAAATGAGGATTGCAGTATTTGAGTACGGGCGTTTAAATCTGTTGCTCTGTTAAGGATGGCCTTGAAATCGGTTGAAACAGTTGTAACTACCCTCCAACGCTACCACCCAAAAGAGGTATACTTTTGGGTTTTAAAGGCAGTTGGTAGCTTATGGCAGTTTGTAGCATAATGCTGGACGAATAGTTGCAGGAGCTTTCTGCATGCGCTTGTCCTGTGAAAAATATATCCCATCTGCATGTTGAGTGAATACTTAGATATTGGTGATAACAGAATGCAAACAGTTTGAACCGTGGATCTTGGTCGAACAGTTAACGGAACTAAAACGCGAGCCGAATAAATACTAAATACATTACCGAGTAACATGTGTTATATTGTAGATAGCATAAGCACAGTTGCGGTATCGAACTAAGTGTAGTATATTAACATGCGGGACATGTATAAAACTTGAATTTCAGCAATGACCGTTTACGCAGTGATCAGAATACATGATCTGAATATAAATACATTTTAACCCTTATCCCGCAAGCTGTAACTCAAATCGCATTTAGTTTCGTAACATTGAAATACGCCGACGATAATTTGTTGTACAACAAACACTATTAATTGTCAACGTAAGCGGTTTATTTTGTTTCATAGGGGTATGTTTTTATACTTCTCCCAGTTTTCTCAAGAGTAATTGAACATGATCAGCACACTGTTTTATGATTTTATTGAACATAATGCTATCACTTTAAGACATTCATACACATTTAGTCATAATAAAAAAAATAACGAACACGGTGAGCCTAAACTATATGCGTTAGTATATGAAAGCAAAGTACATAAAGCAGAAATCTATTTCTTACAGCAGGTAGTAACGCTTTATCAATTTCATTGGAACATTCACATACAGTAGACCCGCTCTGAAGTTAAAAATTAATTTGTTGAACATAGGATTCTTATAAAGCAGGTGGTTGCTTAATATAGGACAAAAGTAATTCATTCGTTCGACCTGTATCCAGAAAAATCTATCATCTGCTTGCCTTAAATACCCTGTATGAATTAGACCTTTTAACGGTCATTTAAGACAGGTTTTACTTACATACTAATTATTATGATACAGTTAAACCTCTGTATAACGGCCACTAAATTGTGTTAATTTGTTGGTATTTAGGGCAGGTGGCTGCTTAAAGCAATATGAAAGTAAAACTGAACGCTCCTATAGGAGCGTTCTGTTTTACTTTCACCTTGCTTTAAGCAGTCACATGCCTTTAACAGAAAATACTTGATGTAATTAAGTGGTCGTTATAGAGAGGTTTACTGTAACTGTATTCTAGCGTCATTATATTTCTCAAAACAATATAGAAAAACAAGATAGAATTAAGGTACCTAAACCTTTGAATGCAGGAAACAAGCGTATTGGCATTTGCAAGCAGTGTAGATCAATCTTCGAAGAGCACCTTGACCCCTATACTGTTAGCCATTCAAAGTCATCTAGAAAATTTTAGCAATCCATACAGAATGGACAGAATACATAGGAAATGTTTGGGTCATTCCATCTTGAATATTCAACATTCAAGGGATGAATCCTTTTCTCAATGAAAATGCATGTCAGAAATAATGACAGTATAAACATTAATTAGCTGACACAGGACCATATGAGCACATGAAAGGTTTACTGTTGCAGGAAATGTAGAATCATATTATTTCCAAAAGCACGGAACAGACCCTGATCGGAAGGCTCCAACAGATGTTTTCTAATCTGGGTCTACTCTGTTTGCAAGAGGCTTAGGGAGCAAATGGTTAAGAAATCTAAAGCATCGGGAATTGAGATATTTTTTCTCACATAACTCCCCTTATCTCCGGGTTAGAACAACGGGTTAAGATTCCCTGATCTGTAACACGTGTAAGAACACTGTAGAACATATGGCGTCGTATATGACGTCAAGTCATGGACACCGATGTTTACATGTCATTAAAACGGTGAAAATACAGTTTTAGTTATGTGAGAAAAAAATCTGATGCTCGTTGTCTTTTAAGATCACATATTCCTAAACTCACCAAGAAAATGTCATCAAGCTCGCCAAAGGCTCGCATAATAACGTTTCCTAAGGCTCGTTTAGGAACATGTGATTTTAAAAAACAACTCGCGACAGATCCTTTATATCTATGCAATACCACAGTAATCAATAATAACAATACAATGCCCGAATGTACGTAATTACGCACGATTATAACATTCCTGTTTCTCCAGTAAAACGTGTAGCCTTCAGCTCCCCTATACTAGGAGGCATTATTTATCTATGTTATATTACAGTGCTGCTGATAATACAATACATGTACCTGATTGATGTGACGGTTCCTCCAGTGATTATGATATGTGTAGTGTAAGTTCCTCTAACTATGCGGTAATATTACATTCATAGACTTACATAGATGAAATAGATCTATTAAGAGTACTTTCTCATATAACTTCTTTTATCTCCGGGTTAGAACAACGGGTTGAGATTCTCTTATCAGTAACACGTGTAAATTCTGAAAGGGGGTGGTCCCCCGAGAGCAAAAATTGCAACACAAAAAGAGAAAATTGCAGACTCAGTTTTATTGAGTCTGTTCATGAACAGTAATTGAAAGTGCAACACTGCTCACGCCCCCTAGCACCGGCTTAAGCGGTATTCAATTTTCAGAACAAGAAGTACTGAAATTCATGATCTCGAAGGATCAGAAGGTATAACAACACTGAGGATGAAGAACACTTAAGAATATGTATGACGTCATATATGACGTTAAACTGGGGAAAACCGATGTTTACATGTCATTAAAAGGGCGAAAATAGATCTGCATCTACATTGTTTGGTTATGTGATAAAAATAATCTGGTGCCCGTTGTCTTTTATTTAAGATCACATGTTCCTAAACTCACAAAGAACATTGTATTAAGCTCGCCAAAGTCTCGCTTAATTTAACACTTTCTAAAGCTCGTTTAGAAACATGTGATCTTAAAAGACAACCTGCAACAGATCCTCTATATCATCTGCAAAATTATAGTTAGGCTTAGTACTTAGTGAAGTTGATATTTTGTATTTTTCTATAAAAAATAACACGGCCTTTTATAATACGAATAGTTTGAAATACTGGCTGATGTAGGTCTTCCACCATTAATCCAAAATCCCTACACGCCGTTTAACGTAAAAGGGAATATCAGACAGCTTCTATTGGAGCTGTCAGATCGGTGTATGTTGTCTTTGCTTCTGATGTTTTCGCTTCCTTAATGCCTGCAAATGGATATAAGTAGCACAATGACCCGCCTAAACATTAGTCACAACAGGGTTGTTCTGAAAATGCAGCTAACGTAGGGCTAATATAGCCTGTGTATAATAAGAAATCTACTCGATCCAAATCAATCGCCTTACACGCATTGTTCATGCATACATAAAGAATAGAAGTCAGGCATGAATTTGACAAACGACAGTGCATACAGCAACACCGGAAGCAATCATGAAATGCATGCTCGCACACGACCTTCATAGACAAGGCAACCAGGATAATCAACTGACTGATTAACGTTGATCTTGGTTATTTCTGCTTACCCAATACTGCACTACAGTACCCTTGATTTTCTTCAAATGAATGTCCTTTTTCGTTGCATGATCTGTCCTGTCAAGTATGACTCCTAACATTTCTGGCAGGGCGCCTACTATCATTATGAAGACAACGTGCATTATCTCACTGATTCCCTCGGCAGGCGCCTGCGGCTGCACCACGACGATACTGATTGTGATGCTTATCAGCGCTATTACCAGTCCAAGCCACAGGACCGACGTGGCAACTTGGATGTGGACAGGTCTATAATTTCTGACAAGAATATCAAACAGATCTCGTGGAATGCCAATCGCATTGTTCACTTCTTTTGTCCTGCACGCACGAGTGGTTGGAGTATTTCTTATCTGCTGACGTTGGTCTGTAGATAAGTTGACAATAGTGTCATTTATCTGAAGACGAGTAACGTCCTCGCCCTCAACTTTGTTTAAGAAAACGGTTCCATTGAATACCTGGGAGTGCATGGTCAGATCTTCCTCCATATGCTGGCTTATTTCAACTGCGTCTGACAAGAGCTCAGCGTAGCCATCTCCAAAGGTCTTCATGAGTTTGTACGCATAATACAGTAGAGCTAATCCGAAGAACAGGTATCCAAATGAGTATGATGGGTACACAATCACAGCAACCAAACTGAAGACGATAACTTTTGCAACAAATGTAAAACTGGCTGTGAATATCGTGCAAAAACTGAAAATAAAATAAATGAATAAACAGGAGACTATAACTGTCATGACGTATCGGATTAGTCTCACTTTCATTACATGGCCCCAAACAGCAGATCTTTGCAATGTATCCTGGTTTTCTTCATGGAGTAAACTGTTCATTAATTTTATAATGTATCCTTTAGATGCTATAAGTATAAAGCTCACTATAGGCATTCCGTAATACACGATGCATAGACATAGCTCCATGAGACAGATAGGCAGCAACATGGTGCAGAAGACGATGCAGACAATTACAACCAGGATACGTGATCCAATCACCTGACCGCAGCGATAATACATAGCGGTGAAACGTTTGATCTGGATTCTAAATGTTGCTGACCAAAACTGAGGGTTCACCAGCATGCAGAGGCCACACTTTCCCATTGCGGCAGCTTTAGCATAGCCGAACTTGTGGTTCACGTGTATTCCAGAGTATTTTTCAATATTCTCTTCATTGAAAAACAATGGAGAAATGCCTTCCCTGCCAGGGGAGATAATGCAACCAGTATGCATAATATCGTTCAAATTGTTCGGAAGGACGATAAAAAAACAACCTGCTATAAAACAAAATGGAAGTAACACGAATGGTCCCCCAAAGATTGGCATGTAGTTTTTCTTGCTTTTCTCGTACCCCCCAAGCATCGACAGGTATCCCATTGGAAGGTCGTGTTCAACAAGCGCCATTGTAATTTCATATTGATTTTTGTAATAAACATACAGTTCGATGAATACAACAGATGGAGATAACAAGACAAACAAGAATCGCCGAATCCTAGAGACAGCAGCAGGATGCCAACTTGCCATACCACAAAATCCAGCAAACAGCCCCGTGAACGTAAGCGGTGACTTCCCAGTCAGGAAAACCCACTGTTGGTCATCTTTATCATTGATGCGCTGGTAGAAACCGGGCGAAGCCAGCCTCTCGCTAAAGCCCATGAAAAAGATAGGGAAATACACAAATGCAATAAATCCCATGACATAGGGTATTATTGTAACTTGAAACATTTTGCTTACTTGATGAGGCATACACCTCACCCACATTTTGGATTGTGCATATTTTGGTACATCCGTTCGACAACATCTATAGCCAGCATACTCGACCGGGAAACCAAAATATACAGCGAGTTGATAGGCTACTGTTTCTCTCGCGTTGGGCGCTTCTTCAAGAAAGCAATAGTAAGTGAAGCTGAAGGACTGCTGAATATGTAACAGGAATGTTTCAGTCATATCCCGAAGCGCGTATGCAATAAGCTCAGTTGTGTTTGGTTCTCCTAATTTCAACGAACAATTGCCCTTCATGTTTATATTCAGCCATATTTTGTTCTTCTTCGGTTGGGTTTTGACATTTAGAAGTCCGAAGGACAGTATGGGAAAGTCCACTGGCCACTTGAGATATGGAAAGAATCCATCAGGAGAGTAGTAGGTCCACACCCACTGGTTAGGTAGGATCGCTGCTTTCGTAGCTGGGATTTCCTTTCTTCCTTCGAACCACAAATGGAAGTGGACAAAGTTGGGACGATAAAGTTCGAGCATAGCTTCAAATCCATTGGCACTTTTGTTATTAATGGTCAGATAGCAGTTGTTACTATTCTTGTCATTATACGATACGAAGTTCATGGGGCTTCCACTATATGGATCTATTTCAACATTGTTGAATATTGGTTCCTGAATCGACATAGAAAACACTAGTATTGGTATGACAGCACAGCTCCAGACCCTCAGTACGTTGGCCACATCCATGTCAACCTGTAACAAAATTAATATTAAATAATACAGTTCGTTGAGCAAAGTCGCTTTAGTCATATTTTCGAAAACTTTTATAGTAACACCTCTTTAGGGCAAACAGTTAATATATATAACAAGCTCACCGGATCTCAACGTTCGTCTATTACGGCGAAGCCAATATTTTAAAGGGTCATATGTCATTATGATATAATAATTATCCCTTACCAGATTGTAATCAGTATAATGACTAACAAGTATATGCAATTTAATCTTGACACTGAGATTAAACGCAGAAAGATAGCGATTCGAGGAAAATTCACCGACCTTTTGTGCATCGTGAAACAAACGAGGGGCTCAAACTAAGTGTTGTTTATGAACAGGTAGCTCTCTAATTCGAAGTAATGCCTTTATAAAGAAGTTTTATGAATACCGTTTACATAATTATTTAACTATATTTGTTAACCACCTGAGCGTTGTTGTCTGCGGGCCATTGGCACTATATACATGTATGTCTATAAGTTCATAAAACAATGCCTAAACATTAGTGTAACTGTGGGGGTAGGCCAGTGACGAAGCCCTAAAACGTTGACTGACCGATAACATGTGACAGATGGATCCAGAGATCAATGGATGCAGGAAAGAAAGAAACAGTGTTTGTAACGAGAATTGGTACAAGGCTGTTCGATGAACTGCTAATTGTGTTGTCTGATAGATCTTGATTGCAGAAAGGAGGCGGGGTCTGGAGTAATATTAATAAGGTTGTAAATTATGCTATATACTAAAGTTACTCGAGATATGTCCCGTCAGTGTTTCAGAGTGTCCCACTGGACTCTTTATGCAATCAGAGTGAATATCATTGTATGTTACAGAGAACGAGTTTTGAAAACGTCTTGAAATACAGTCATTAATGTCGCATGATCTTGTTGATGTTCTGTGATAAATCAATTCATATGGATGAGAAATATTCTTTTAATCCTTACTAAAGTGTTACGGCATTTCTGATTGTTAACACTGTAAAGTTTTAAAGACCCATTATGATTGTCTGTGAAATAATTTCACACATCTGGTAACAGAGTAGATCCAGATCAAACGGCTCCTATAGGAGCCGTCTGATCTGGATCTGTTCTGTTTGATAATGCAATTTGAAAGATCTGTGCCTTTACTTTCTAAAATGGCTACAATGTTCCACATTCCATTATAACTATTATGTCCATGTATATTCAGTACTGTAGGTATTGAAATTTGGAATAAACATAGAACAGGAAAAGGATAATTAAAAACAGGCAAATAACCCTATCGTGACCATGGACTGTAATTTATATTTAGAATAGATCGATTAGTATGACCAAACTATAGACAACCAAAGAGAAACTAGATCTGAAAACAATGCCAGCGAATGATTCCTTTCCCCCGCGCTTCTTAGTTTAAGCGGTCTTTGATAGGTCTCGACTGAGACTACTACATGTTTCTGTTCTCCTCTGATATCAGCTTTAAATACTAATTCGCCGTGCCATTCGCAGCCTGTTGATCGCCATTTTTCATGTTCTTTGAGCCCAAATGGCACGTGACGATCACGTTACAGTTGCTTATCTGTATTTAGTGGACGATCTGTCCATCTAGGCATTCCGGTGGTAAATCACATCTCTTCGAAATGAAACATTTTTCTTTCGCGCGTCGCGACTTGTTTGTTGGTGTTTAAATCCACCCTAAAACAAAACTCGATCTTTTCAATTGTTCTGAATTGGTCTGATTACTGAAGTGATTAACAAGAGTCACTTTACAGTTAATTTACAAGTGGTGTCTATGTAGTCCTTGATATAGGTCAGAGGTCCAGATAAGATGCGTAAATTTTAACATTTTCAAGAATATTTCTCCACCAAACCCTTTACTGTGACCACTTTTTAGAATCGTCTCTTCGAGACGATTCTAAGGAGTGGTCACAGTATAGGGTTTGATCGAGAAATGACGATTTCAGTGTGTGGGTACGCACCTTTATCTGGAGCTCTGTATAGGTATCGGGGGACAAAGACACTTTGACACATTTACTATGTACTACAGAACGCCAAATCGTTCCGTCAAATAGTGCTTAGTTTGATTCGGCTCTGTACATTTTGTGTTTGTTACTTTCCAAAATCTAGGTTGATATGTGCATATTTTGTTTTGCAGTTTTTAAGGTTTCTTGTGCATACTATACATGGTATTGATCAAATAACTAAGATGACATGTACTATTTTGGGATGTTCATATTCCATGTCGCCCAGTGTATAATACATTTTGGGAAAGAGAAATAACCAAGTAATAAGCAAGCAGCTATGTACGTTTACATCCATGCGAAGTGCACTGTATAAATCGACTTATGCGTATTGCACATCCCTGCTTATCATTATTCAAGCTATTGATCCTTTACTACGTAAATACGCCTTCCTACGCCTCTGCAACAAGAATACACCCAGATACAACCGTCTTATCAGGGTCTGCTCTGTTTATGAACCATATTATGTTTTCTGTTTGCAGAAATAAATTTATCTATTTACCTATTGATCGATTCCTTCGCAGCTGTCATACATTTCCGAGTTTATTATTTTATATCATATATATCAATAGGGTAATTTATTTTGATGATCAAGGTAATATATAGTGTTCAGGCAGTGTTGATGGATAAAGGTAAAGAGCACCCCACCTACTTTGTTTCATTCTGCATGCTTGATTATTAACCCAGTGTTATCGGTACTAACTGTGTGTGATGTGGTACTTTTAGATTGTCATTTAATTGACGTATACTGATATAAAGCAAGCAGAAAGCAACGTATATATGTATATCCGTATTCCTAAAGCATAAATCAGTTTGAACGTGGGATAGTGTTCGCGTGTCTACAGGTAGTCGTCCTGCTAGCCCATTGCAAGATACCATTAGCCAGTAAAAATCCCCTAATGATACATGCCTAGATGTTATTTTATCATAGACTTATTTTGATTTCTCTGTGATAAAATATTCACTTTGTTGTTGTTGTTTTTTTTATTCTTTGAATTCGCACCGAGTAATTTGCAGGTAGTAAACTTTGAATAATTTGGTGTATTGAAAGAGGCTACCTGTTCGCGACTTTTTAGCACAAGTTTATCAGGAATAAGGTCATGATAAACTTCGGTATTTTAAACGATATCTAGTTATTGAACACTTGCAGGTTGCTATATCGGAAATATTACCTAGCTGATGTCGTTTGGGTGGATAAGCGGCTCGCTCTATAGTCACATGAAAGCCGGGGAAAGCCGACGACGGGACAAATAATAACGAAAAACTTGAAGTTAGGTAAAATGAATTAAGCGGGTTAAATAAATAGATGTCTTTTAAAGAAACTTGTTGATGAGACTCTGTCGGACCTCTGAGGGAGGACTATGACTCTATAGAAGTCAGCTAATATTGTTCTACTCTGTTTGCAAATGCATGAAAAGCATTTGTATGAGGAAAGGGACTAACACTTTGCACTAAGATGAGCTAAAAGCTATATATGGATGCTACAAGAGCCTGTAGCTAAATAAGGCTTGATGAAGAAGTACAGTGCAGAGTTTCTTAGTAAGAAATTTTAGCTGGTCGATACAATATTAGACAAATTTTGCCAACTTTAAAATCCCATTTTATTTTGAAGTCAATTAATTTCCGCGTCCAGTTAGCTGTTATTTGTATGCTTAAACGTTGGGTTTTGTATAGAAAATCCGTAAAAGGTCAAATTTAATGTATATGAAAGACAACTATGCGTAATAAACAACAGTAATAATTATTTTTTATATCAATTGTTTACCTATTGATTCGTGTTAGAAATAAAGACTGTATGACTATTAATTAGCTGATTTTTAATTAGCTGACCATATAACAAACCGTAGAATAATGCTTATATCATTTCATAAGAAAACCGAGTAGACACTGACCAGACAGCTGCTACAGGAGCCATCTGAATTTGGTCTACTCTGTTTTCAAATACGTAATAACATATATGCGTATTAACCATGTCTCAATCGAGGGGAAGATCTATAAGAGTCAGTTGGTTAAACTAAAATATATGCGTGAATAGACATGATCAAATGGCGAAAGAAATCAGCCAGGCGTGAGCAATTGGTGAGGAAAATGAGAAGGACACGAGCAATTGGCAAGGGAAATGAGAAAGGTGGGAGCAATTGCGAGGGAAATGAGAAGACGGGGGCAATTAGCGAAGAAAATCAGACGGATATGAGCAATTGGCGGAGCAATTGGCAAAAGAAATGAGAACGGCAGGGGCAATTGGTGAAGGAAATGAAAAAGACAGGAGCAGTTGACGAAATAAATGATGATATAAATTTGCAACAAAAAAGTGCAGATGAAATGACAGACAGGCAGAGTGGAAGAAATAATATGGAGGAAAAGAAAGAAAGTGAGCCCATGCATATTGTGTACATAAATGCAGAGGCATTCACAGAAAGAAACGCATGGACGAAACTATCAAAAATCAGGTTTACCTCCTAAGATGAAGTTACACCAGGCTGTATGTGTAGATATCTAATTATTAATTTACTCCGCTTGTCGCAACTGCGCCAGATTCAATACAATGGCTATTTTTTCCTTGATAAAATTTATCTTCCTTGATTGGTTTCTAGCTACTTCTCTTTCAACACACGCGCGCAGTCTTTGTGACAAAACGTTTGGATTGTGATAAGGGTGCCGCCTTTTTTTTCGTATTATCTGGGTCCCATCTGTTTGCAAGGATAATACAAACTGGCTCAGACGTGTTAAAGATTAAAGCATGACCCCGATCATATATTAATACATGATTTTCCGTTTGCGGCATTAAATAAGTCCTCGCTTCTTTATCATTTATTTAACCCTTTCCCTCATATAAACGCGTTTTCACGCATTTGCAAACAGAGTAGACCTGGATCAGACGGCTCCTAGAGGAGACGTCTGATCAGGGTCTACTCTGTTTGCTAATAGAATTTGAAAGATATGTTTCTTTGCTTTCTTAAATTTCTACAACGTTCCACATTCCATATTTCTTTGTAACTGTTTTGTTAATGAATATTAAGTAGGTATTGAAATTTGACTAAAATACAGAACAGGATAAGGGTTTAGCGTTTAGATATTTTATGCAATGTTTGTCACCTGCTTCAATTCCCCCCCCCCCCCCCCCCCCCCCCCCCCACACACACACCCGGAAAGCATTGGCATTTGTTTCAAAAAATCATTGTCATAATATTTACTTCCTTAAATAGATACATTGTTCTACCTTCCACATTGTGTTGTAACTATTTTTTTCATTGAATATTGTTTCGCTGCCAATGTCGCATCTGTGATTATCGCTGCATACAGTTTGGATAGGGATGAGACGCCGAGGAACTTGACGTCTCTTTAGGATCCAAATTGTTTGTTACTGTGGTAATGTTTTAATAAAAAAGGGGGAATATAAACAAACTATAAGTGTAACACCTGTTGCAGACGACAGTACTTGGCATCCAAAGAGTTAATTATACATCTCCTAATGTGGATCCGAACAGCTTGCAAATATTGTCACATATTAGCCTTTAAAATTCAAACGTTCAGATTTCAGAAACGATCACTTATGTTCTCGTACATATATACTTATTCTCGTACTTATGTATCTGTCTTTTCCGTTTGCAGTAAAATCTCGATCAATACAGCACTATAAACTATGTATTATTATCGATCTTTAAGACAGGTGACAGCTTAATGCATGGTGAAAGCCATGCTGAAAGCTTCTCTAGGAACTTTCTGTATGACTTTCATCATGCATTAAGCAGCCACCTGCCTAAAAGGGTCTAAATTCTTCTATACAGAAAATTCGAATAATTGATTTTTTACAGTATCTGCTTATCTGGTTCCTTTCTCGTCTGTTCGTCTGACTTGTTTCAATTTGAAGACTGTCTGTCTGTCTACCTTCCATCCAGTTTTCAGCATGTTTAAATTTTATGATTCTCCTTTTCTTTGGGGAACACACCTCACAGATGGTTTAAAGCAATGTGCTTATATACAGTAAAACCCCTCTAACCATTTTAAGTTATAATTCCGGGTCTCTAAGGCAGGTTATTGAGCTTTACACGGGACGAAGGTTATGCAGAAAGCTCCTCCAGCATCTTACCGCGTTTGTCCTGCTTTAAGCTACAACATGTTTTAAAGCTTTTACCCCATGAATGTTTGTGCAAAAGTGATGAATATTAATTAGTATGGTATTTTGGCCATGACAGAAACTGTAGAATCAAATCTATATTATATTATAAGCAAACAGAGCAGACCCTGATCAGAAGGCTCCTCTAGGAACTGTCTAATCTGGGTCTACTCTATTTGCAAAGGCGTAGAAAGACGTATTTATGGAGTAAAGGGTTAAGGACTTTAACTTTTATTCATAAGATGGTCACATTAGAGGGGATTTACTGTAGAAAAAATACATGTGTTTACAGTCTAAGTGTTTGAAACAGTGGAAACGCCTTACATGTAATTGAACTCTCCTTAACCCTTACAGTGCGGGACACGAGTCACTAATGCCCTTGGCAAACAGTGTAGACCCAGATGAGAGGGCTCCGAAAGGAGCCCTCTCATCAGGGTCTGCACTGTTTGCTATGTTACATTTTTCTTTAGAAAAAATTCCCAAACATTCACCGTAAGATTGACCTAATCGAATTTTTGAATAGTCCATTTGAAAGTTCAGTGGTGTAAGGGTTAACCCTTTGAGTGCTGTCTATTCAAAATCGAGGAAATTGTAAATGACTGACAGTGTAGACTCTGACAAGAGGACTCCTGTATGAGTCTATAGATACTGTTTATAAGATTCAATACACTCGTATCTCACATATAAATGGGTAAAACTTCATGGACATTCTTATAAGAAATAATAACTGGGTGAGTATTAGTTAGCTGATTTCTTATATTGGCACATGATGACACATGACAGGAACTATAGAATTCCATCTTTACCATTTCATAAACATTTAGAGTAGACCCTATCAAACAGCTCCTGCCTGAGCCGTCTGATAGTGTAAAACCGTCTGGACATCACTCACGAGTATTGTGGTCCACCTTTTTTCATGGTTTTACCCTAACACACATGATACAGTAAAAACGCATGATACAGTAAAACGCATGATACAGTAAAACGCATGATACAGTAAAACGCATGATACAGTAGAACCTCGCTAATGCGACCACTTAATGAATAAACACGAGTGTTTCGATAAGCAGATCCATGGTTGCTTAATGAAGGGCAAAAGTAATGCAGAAAGCTCCTCTTGGAGCTTTCTGCATTCCTTTTGTCCTGCATTAAGCTAACACCTGCATCTAACACCCAGAATTAGGTGGTCGCATTAGCGATTTTACTGTATTTTAACCAAATATACTTACAACAACACAAACAAAAACAAACAAACTAGAAACTGTCACATGCGTCTTTGAATCACTATAAGGACGGTAATTATTAAATGTTTAGAAGTAGGTCGCCATTATCTATATTCGTTTAAAACTTCCTGATTTGTGTCACAGCTGAACGTTTTAAAATAACATTGCTTAACACTTTACCTGATGAAAAATTCATGTAAGAAATAATGACATCGTGCATAGTAAATAGATGTATGTTCACACATTTGTAGTGGATTTGTTTGCCGCGTCAGAAACTATAGAATCAGTCGATATAATTCTATAAGCAAACGTGAATAGTTTTAACCCTTTCGCTGCCAATACCAGATCTGTGATAACCTATGCAAACAGTTTGGATCCAGATGAGACGCCGAGTTACTCGGCGTCTCATCAGGATCCAAACTGTTTGTTACTGTTACTATGTTTTTGAAACAAAAATTAAGAAAATCAAAAGAATGAAAATTTGTAACAGATGACAAAGTTAGCAGACGACAGAGTTTGGCAGCGAAAGGGTTAAGAGACACGATTGGAAAATTAACTTTTAGAAGTGCAGCGATATATTTTGCAGACGAAAATCATTAACCCTTTACTCCATGAAAATCCATGTAAGAACTAACGACACCATGAATATTGATTAGATTATTTTCGAATATGGCACGTGATCACAGGGAAGTTTGGTCGTGACAAAAACTGTAGAGTCATATCTATATTATTTCATATGTAAACAGACCCTGATCAGACGGCTCCTACAGGAGCCATCTTATCTAGGTCTACTCTGTTTGCAAATATATGGAAAGGCGTATTTATGGAGTTGAGGGTTAAGAAGTGCAACAGACGATTTGTTTTGCAGACGACAGTTATTTAGCGGACAAAGAGCTAATGTTTGTTTAGAGTGGTCGTTTAAATTTTAAAGCCCGTATTTTGACATCTTAGACTAATGGGCATCCCTGGGAATGTGCTAAAATAGATATTTGGTGGGGTGCCCTCATTCGTTAACCGTCTGACTGCGGAAAACGATTGTACAGTCGCTTGCAAACCAGTTTAGAACCAGATCTGATGGGGTTTTTTTCTGAGTGCCCTTTGGTGATGTTTGTTAAAGTCTTTAATTGATCACTTCAAATTGAATGGACTTCTTCGCTAAAACTGATAGGCCATACCGTTTTAAATATTCAGCATGTTCAATCAATATAACAGGGTAGGGCTTTTACACTTTACCTCATAGGATATTTATAGACCCTACCTCTTTGAATAAATCTACCGAAAAGAGCATTTACTAGAGAAAAGGAAAATTTTATAACTGTGTAATTATGGAACCGTGTGATAAATAGAGCATTTGCTCCTATGGAGCAAATGATCTATTTATCAAAATGGTTTCAAAAAGTAACTTTTACAGAGGCGTCAAAAGGCGGGAATATGACGGAATGGGTTAACCCACATGTAGACACATTATCCTGACAGTGGATCGACTTTTATCACATTCTCATATGCTTAGTTCCAAACGAACGAGCTAAAGATGCTAAACATGCTTATACACAGGTAGGGATACCGAACAGACTATGTGGTATACAGACCCCCCCCCCCCCTCCAAAGCGACCACTTTATAAACATACATTAAATTAATATTCCTGATATCATTTTTCTTTCAACAATTATTCATCAGATAAAGAGTTGAGAGAGGTTCTATTCGGGTGTTGGCGGTGTGATCTGGACAATGTCTCACGGACGGACAGGCAGACACATTGGCGACCTGATTTCAGTATTATCTTAAAATTTACAACCTCCAGATGCACAATTAATTTGATTCTGTGCAACGGATTTTACACAGTTTATGGTGTTTACGGGTCAATGAAAAAGTGGTAGTTTTACTGTATGATTTATTCAATATTTTCTACAACATTAAGTATATACAATGGAGATGAGAAGTGCAGTAAAGTATCGCTAGAGTGAGCATGTAATTTATCAACATAAGAGTCTGACAATCAGGGTCCATGCTTATAAAACTGTTTAGTTTAGTCTGAGCTCGTTCTCAAGCTTTTGATTGGTCGGATTTGAGTTCTCAAGCTTTTGATTGGTCAGATTTGAGCCAAAGGCTCAAATCTGACCAATCAAAAACTTGAGAACGAACTCAGACTCAACTAAAAGTTGTATAAGCATGGATACAGATGGTCGCTTAATGCAGTGTAAAAGTGACATAGAAAGCTCCTATGTTTGTCCTGCATTGGGCTATCCTCTGTATTGAAAATCCAGATTAACAGCAGTAGTTGTTTTGCTTAATTTATTGAATCGTGTCGATAACATCAAGGTATTGTGGAACCGACAAGTACTGACATAAAGGAAGCAATAGTCAACACATTTTATAACGCATTAAACGATTCCCTCCTATATATACTATTTATAGAATTATCCTGTTTTAATAAATCTACCGATATGGAGCATTTACAAGAGAAAGTGACATTTTTAGAATAGTGTTGTTTTTACACCATTGTGATAAATAGAGCATTTGCTCCATAAGAAGCAAATGCTTTATTTATCACAATGGTTTCAAAAGATGACTTTTACAGAGGCGTCAAGAGTCGCCAATAGGAGGGAATAGGTTACCATAACATATTTTAAGTAACGAAACTCCATATTATGAGAATTGAATCTGAAATCATTAAAATAACAAGTTTGTATGTTTTTCCAAATTAGGTTGCGTTTTGTTTCAGTTTTGAACATATAATCTCTCGTTACTATTTCTTTAAAAGATAAAATCAAGCATTTAAAGTCTCGCTAATGCAGCCACATACTTTATTAAGATATGGGTCTGTAAAACAGTTTGTTGCTAAATGCAGGGTAAAAGTAATGCAAATAGCTCATATAGGAGCTTTCTGTATCACTTTTATCGTATAAAGTGGGAGGGAGTTGTTATAGGGAGGGGAAATCAAACATAATTAGCTTTTTTGCAGATCCCCAGATAAGGTGTATTTCGAGAACTAAAACCGTTATGCCTCTATCAAACCCTATGTTGTGACCACTCTTTAGAATCGTCACAAAGTGACGATTCTAAACAGTGGTCACAACATAGGGTTTGATGGAGGCATAAATAAAATACGATTCAAAAAAGTTTCTGGAGCCTTGTTGTTTCGGAAACAGTGACATGCGTTGTTGTAAGGAGGGAATCGTTATTGAGAGGGCCGTTGTAGGGAGGGAGCACTGTACCATCTGTTTAAAAAATCAAGAATTAGACTTCTTTTGAGTGGTCGTTTTAGCGATACTTTACTGTATATACACGTATATATATATATATATAAACACATTGTTAAATAGCAACACACAATTGTTAAATAGCCACACAATATTATTAAATAGCAATACAATAATGCGAAATAGTAACACAATACACGTACTGTTAAAAAGCAACACACCATTATTAAATAGCAACACACCATTGTTAGATAGCAACACAATATTATGAAATAGCAACACAATATTGTTGAATAGCAACACATTTAATACAGTTTTGGGGCAACGTTATACAGGTTAAAAATATATAGAAAACAGGTGAGCAATTTCGTTGAATTTACATAGTCCGTATCCACATCCAGCTACAAAACCTGAAGTCTGATATTATGTGAGTTCCATTTACTTTCGATTTTAACATCTTAACCCTTCGCTTGCTTAATTTTAAAATACATTTCTCCTTCTTAACCCATGCCCTGTTGTATAATTACATATATGTTCACTGTGTAAAACTATTTCGCTGTGCAATCACTGCTGTGGAGTTCACTGGTTGAACAATCAACTTGTAAATAGTGCAGACCCTGATGAGACAGCTCATGCAGGAGCTGTCTCATCTGTGTCTTCACTATTTACATGTAGGTATACTGACGTGAATAGCAAGCGAAGGGTTAAGTATCTGTCTATATGAGTACCATACAGCTTGGGCCATGACGAGGTCTCTCTAAGTATTTCATGTCAACCATTCTCTCAATAACTGCGACCTAGCACGATTTGGCAAACAGCCTGGATCCAAATGAGACGCAGATGAACTAGGTGTCTCATCAGGATCCAAACTGTTTGACACTCAGTCAAAAGAAGCTCAAATATCTTTATCGATTCGGAAATAGTTAAGCATGCAACATGTCCAAATTTGAGCAGATATTTTTTACAGCGGGTTACTGGTGATTGAGTCATTTAGACACAAGTTGGGTGTAAGCTACTGGTTGGGTATCGAAACAAAGTTCCTCATAGGCATGAGGTACAAAGTTAAAGCGTGCATTCCTGTTTTCTCGCGGTACGTTGGTGTAGTTCTGTGGAGACACAGGGGAGGCTGGGGATAAGGTCTCGGGACTGCTGGCTCCTGGAATATAACAAGAAGGCAGCGTTAAATTGACCCAGTCCGCAATTCGTTATTCGAAGGAACTGCGAAACATTTACCTGGTAAATATGTAAGAAATAGTAAAAAAAATAATTCAGTACATGCTGTGCACTTTGGCAGATAAACGCAACTGGACAGTAGCGACAAGATAAGGACATTCGGCTTTCGGACATTACATACATGTAGACCAATACCCTATAGGAGCCGTCTGGTCAGAGGCTGCTCTGTTCTTATGAAATTATAACAGAACCGACACTACAGTTTCTATCGAAACACATGCATCCATATTCCATTATAAAAAAACCAGCTAATAAATATCCATGATGTCTTGTGAATATTGAACAGGAAAAGAGTTAAGTTGCCAGATGAGTTAAAGGCCCAGAATTAGATATGTAAATGTTTTAGAGGGATCTACAGGCAACACAGCCTTAAGAGACAGCGATCACCACTTCGGATAACAAGTCGTAATTTTGCTTGCATAATGGAACACCGATATGAAAAACACAGTTCCTTAGCCTATTACTTAGTAAATTTTCACGAAAGTAATAATGATATCATGAATATTAGATTAGATTTTATGACAAGACATGGACACAGGAAGTTTTTGCCAAGGCAGAAACAGTAGAATCATATCTATATTATATCATAAGCAAATAGAGCATACCCTGATCATAGGACTCCTGTAGATCTAGGTCTTCTCTGCTTGCAAAGACGCTAAAACGCATTTTTACATTTTTAGCAATGGGTGAACCCTTTACTATATAAATACGCATTTGAAAGCATTTGCAAACAGCATTGACCCAGGTCAAACACCTCGTGTTACATCCATATGATCAGGGTCTATGATATTTGCTTATTGGTCTGCATTCATGGTGTAGAAAGGCGTATAATTTTATATGCAGTAAAGGGTTAAAACTTTACTTCATGAATATTCATGTAAGACATAATGAATGTATGAATACTAACTAGATGAAATTTGGCACATGTACACAGCAATTGTAGAATCAGCTCTATCATATCCCATTCCCTCATATTGACGACTTTTGACGACTCTATAGAAGTCACTTTGTGGAACCATTGTGATAAATAGAGCATTTGCTCCTATAGGAGCAAATGCTCTATTTTATCACAATGGTTTCAATCTACAAAATTATAAACTTTTCCTTTTCTCTAGTTAATGCTCCTTTTCGGCAGATTCATTCTAATAGGTTGTATCTAAAACTATCCTATGAGGTAATGGGATGTGTCCATAATCAAGCAGAGTATACCGTAGTCTCGGTCTAATATGTAGGATCTGCTTACTTTGGGTCTACTCTGTTTGTAAAGGCAGTGGGAGCTGTCTGATCAGGATCTGCTCTTTTTGCTGACTTAGGGAGTATTTAACCCTTCTCTTGATGAATTTTAAAATACATGTCTCCTTCTTTACCCATGCTCTGTTGTATAATTACATATATCTTCACTGTGTACAAGTATTTCGCTGTGCAATCACTGCCGTGGGGTGCTCTGGTTGCACAATCACCTTTTAAATAGTGCAGACCCTAATGAGACAGCTGCTGCAGGAGCTGTCTCATCTGGGTCTTCACTATTTACAGGTAGGTATATTGAAATGAATAGCAAGCGAAGGGTTAAGATATTATTCTTCAGTGTCTGTCATGACCATACGTTTCGGTGTACGTATATCATTATAAAAAAGTCATTTACATGTACTTAGTTTTAATGTTTCCATTATTACATATTCACAAAGCAAACGATTTTAGTAATACACACCTTCAAATGCTACATTAGTGTAATTGGCTGGGCTAAAAACAGTCTTCTGACCAGCATCTGTGTTTTCATTTTCAACTTTGACCTTGCCTTCAGCTAGAATACAATAAATAAACATGTAACAAGTCTGTTCAATGTGAGACAGAAATCTGACTAGTACAATTTGAATAGAATTGTGAGACTGAAATCTGACCAGTACAGATTGAATAGAATTGTGAGACTGAAATATGACCTGGACAATTTGAATAGAACTGTGAGACTGAAATATGATCAGGACAGTTTGAATATAATTGTAAGACTGAAATTAGATCGGTACAGTCTGAATAGATTTATGAGACTTACATCTAACTAGTACAGCTTGAATAGAATTGTGACTGAAATCTGACTAGTGCAGCTTGACTAGAATTGTGAGACTGAAATCTGACTAATACAATGAATAGAGCTGTGAGACGGATATCTGACTAGTACAGCTTGAATAGAATTGTGAGACTGACAACTGAATAATGCAGCTTGAATAGAATTGTGAGACTGAAATCTGACTATTACAGTTTGAGTAGACTTGTGAGACAGAAATCTGATTAGTGCAATTTGAATAGAATTGTGAGACTGAAACCTGACCAGTACAGTTTGAAAATAGTTGTGATACTGGAATATGATCAGGACAGCTTGAATAGAAGTCTGAGACTGAAATGTGACCAGTACAGTTTGAATAGAATTGTGAGACCGACATCTGACTAGTACAGCTTGAATATAAGTGTGAGACTGAAATCTGACAAGTACTGCTTGAATAAGTGCCTGTTAAAGTATTCCAAACTGTTGATTTGTTTTAACAATAAACCCTTTACTTCATACTAACACCTTTTAATGCCTTTTCAAACAGAATAGACCCAGATCAGATGGCGCCTATAGTATCTGGGTCTGCTTTGTTTGCTTATGAAATTCTATAGATCTCATTCTACAGTTTCTACCTATACCAAACTATCATGTGTTCGTGAATTGGGCTTATAAATATTCATGGTGTTATTATACTTTACATTGTTCATCGGGTAGAGAGATAATGGTGTTTACTTTAACACTTTCCCTCATGTAAACGTGTTTCACGCATTAGCAAACAGAGTAGACCCAGATCAGACGGCTCCTTTAGGAGCCGTCTGATCAGAGTCTAGTCTGTTTGCTTATGGAATTTGGTAGACCTAGTTCTTTAGTTTCTAAAATGGCTACAATATTCCACCTTAAGTTTTTAATTATAACTATTTTGTCCATGAATATTCAGTAGGTATCGAAATTTGGAATAAACATAGAACAGGGAAAGGATTAATTTTATCAGAATTTACCGGGACAGTGAAGCTTTGAACATATAATATCCCACTACTATGTATCATTATATTTCGAAGACTTACATTTCTTGTAAAAAACAACAACATAAAATGAATCATTTAAAGTCTCACTAATGCGACCACATACTTTATTAACGCAGGGGGTCTGTAAACGTAGAATGTTGTCTAATGCATGGGTAAATGAAATGCAGAAAACTCCTACAGGAGCTTTCTACGTTACTTTTCCGCTGTACAAAACTACAGTAAAACCCCTCTAATGCGACTACTTAAGGAATAAACATGGGTGTCTTCAAAAACAGGTGGTTGCTTAATGCATAACAAAAGTAATGCAGAAAGCTCCTCTAGGAGCGCCCAGAATTATACCTCTTTTAGGTGGTCGCATTAGTGGCGTTTTATTGTACATGTACCACAACAGACGATGTTCGTATCTAGAGCTACAATGTTTGCAATGCGTTAAAATGCGTATCTATGGAGTATAGGGTTAAAACATGGCTATCTAGTGTATGTACCTCTAATGTTGACATTTGTGTAGGCCGCAGGACTTTGTGGTGGCCCGGCGCTGGCGACATCAGCCTCTTTGTCGACGTCAATCTTCATCTCTGCTTGTGTGGAAAAACATCTTTAACCGATTACTGCATAAATATTATTCATGTAAAATAATCAAATCATGAGTTTTAATTAGATTATTTTTTATATAAGCATACTGAAACAGAAATATTTCGCCTGCAGATCCATCTATATATAGCAAACATATATATATCTACATAAGGAAACAGAGCAGACCCTGATCAGACGGCTCCTACAGGAGCCGTCTGATCAGGGTCTACTCTGTTTGCAAAGACATAGAAAGGCGTACGGATGGAGGAACGGGTTAAAATGAATAAAGTAAGTTACCAGTCATCGTATAATCTGAAATGCTCATAAAAACTCAGACAACTATCTACCCAAGATCATTTCTCATATACTATATTATAATGTTCTATGTTGTATAGTAAAGATCGTATTTTGGTAACAATCACAAATATGCTGAGTCTACCATTCTTAGATAGTCCTACCTTATGAATTATCATGCAAGAAATTACACCATGAATATTAATAAACTGGTGCTTTGCAATTGTATATGAAAACAGAACATTTGACTGTTGAATCAGACATACAATGAAACCGCATTATACAGGCATTCGTTACTATGGCACCCGCGTTATACCGGCAGTATGCCTTGAAACAAAATTAGCGCTGCATCTTTGAAACAAACACTGGATAAATATGTACAATACCAATAAGACATGTGATCGCTTAATGCAGAACAAAAGAAGTGCAAAAAACTCCCAAGGGAGCTTTACACTCATTGCGTTCTGCATTAAGCGTTCACCTGTTGGTAATAGTTTAAAAATGTGGTTCCTTTCATAATTAAACTCCTTATAACGGCAACCTCGTTATGCCAGCAAACTGTCTGGAAACAAACACCTCCGTTGTAACGAGAGTTCACTGTATTATCAAACTGTACAGTCACTGTTCAGTGCTTAGACGACTCCTACAACAGCCATCTGCTCTGGATCTAATCTGTTCGCAAATCCGTCAATGAGCGTCTATAACTATATATGGAGTAAGGAGTTTTGAAATAAAACCAGTGCATTATTATGTCAGTGGTCAGTCAATGAACTAGTTAAATACATCGCCGGAAAACAACGTTAACCAAATCCCTCTTATTGACGTATAGAATCACACACCTGTGTCGTCAATATGGACATTAGAGTACAAAGTAGGTTCCTGTAGCTTCTGGTCGTCAGTTTTGAGGTTTGCTCTCCTCCTTGATTCTGGGAAGCTCATCCTGCTTGCTCGCTTTAAAAATGCAAAAAGTGAATGAATGTGTGGTGAAAGAGCCATGATTATATTTCTTGTAATTATGGTGTAATTAAATAAATGTTTAACTAACACAGGCACATTTAACAGACAACACTTTTACACACACAAACACTCTCTCTCTCTCTCTCTCTCTCTCTCTCTCTCTCTCTCTCTCTCTCTCTCTCTCTCTCTCTCTCTCTCCTCTCTCTCTCTCTCTCTCTCTCTCTCTCTCCTCTCTCTCTCTCTCTCTCTCTCTCTCTCTCCTCTCTCTCTCTCTCTCTCTACCCATCCACATTAGCATTGTTTCGCTTTACTTTGCATACACGCACGAGTGTGCATAGTCTTCCATGACCAGTCTTACCTCGGAATTCCATATATCCATCGTCTTGAAGGCTGTCCCTGTCTGTCAGATGTTTAGTGGTCACTCGTGCATACCCCGTATCTCCTGCTGGGTTTATGTCACTGTAGCGATTTTCGTCGTCATGTAGTTGTCTCCCTTTGTTTAGTGTCATCGCGGAGGGGAGCATCTTTCGCCGCATATCATTTTGCCTTTTCTTCCTTTAAAATCAATGATAAAAGAATCTTAACCCGTACAATGCTTGATACGAGTCACTGTTATCCTTTGCAAACCCAGATGAGAGGGTTCCTACAGGAGCCCTGTCCTCAGGGTCTGCAATGTTTGTCATGTTGAATTTTCTTTAGAAAAATCCCTAAATATTCACCATAAGCTTGGCCTTTTTATAAATATGGAATAGTCCATTTGAATATTCAGATATTATCAGTAACGTTCATGAACACACTGTGGCAATAAAAAACTCACTTCACATCGAGTAAAAAGCACTACGAACATTCTGAATTAAAAAACAGTAGATATCCCCCTTTCTAAAGCGACCACAGAACGAATAGAACGGTGTTTTTAAAATTAGGCGGTAATTTAATGCAGGACGAAAGTAATGGAGAGCAGCTCATGCAGAAGCTGTCACGTGGTTTTAAGACCCAGAATTATGCCTCTGTTATGTGGTTGCTTTAACAAGGTTTAACTCTGCGTCTTATTGTGTGTTTTAATTTTTAAAATTTGTGCATTAACCCTTTCACCGCCGCAGTCGCATAAATGCACCACGACAAATAGTGCAGTCCCAGATCAGACGCCGCCTTTTCAAGACGGCATCTGATCAGGGACTTAAATGTTTGTCTCAGTCTCTTTTTCTATATATGTGCTTTATTCCTTTTTAATTTGCATTTATTTATCTTATTTCCTTATTTTACTGAATGATTTAACAAACTTGGATTGCAGACGACAATGAGAAATTTGGCGCCGAAAGTGTTAAAATTTATATCTGTGGTTATAATGAAAGTTAAAATTGCCCGATCAGTCACCTTTTTGATATGGTGGTCTTTACGAAGTAACAGATAGAAAAGAGAATAGTCATAATGACAACAGCCACAGCCACGGCAACGCCCATTTGAAGGTAATCCATCTCAGTAGCATCGTCTGAAATAAACAAAAAAACCATTCATCAACCCTTTTGCCGCCATAGTCGAACCCGTAATAACGTTTGCAAACAGTTCGGATCATCAGGGTTCAAACTGTCTACTGCAACTGCAATTCTTTTCCGAAAGAGAAAGCTGAGAAAATGAAACAAATATATATGCATGTATTAGAAATAGAAATTAAACAAACTGACGACAAATGTTGAAGAAAACTATATTAGCAGATTACCATATTTGCAGAAGACAATGTTTGCAGACGAAACTATTCGGCTGCGCAAGAGTTCTTTAGTTTGCACAAAAATGAGCATATATGCTCTTTATCTCAAGTATTACAAAGTACCAAAGCTATGTCTTTTATAGCCGAGAATTAACCCATTACCTTATAGGCTATTTTTAGATCCAACCTCTTTGAATAAATCTATCGAAAAGGAGCATTAACTAGAGAAAAGTAAAACTTTAGAATTTTGTAGTTCTGAAACCATTGTGATAAATATAGCATTTGCTCCATTGGAGCAAATGCTCTATTTATCACAATGGTTTCAAAAAATGACTTTTACAGAGGCGTAGAAAGGTGTATTTATGGAGGGAAGAGTTATTCCTCTTTACTCTATGACTGATTAGTGGTGATCTATGCGAACTTTTTAGATAAGACACCAAGTAATTTTACTCAACATCTCGGAATGATCCAAACCATTTGACACCCAGTAACTGTTTTCTGAAATGTTATGATTATAACAGACCAGACGACATTTTCAGATGAAATTGTTGAAAGAGACACGAGCTACTTCTTAATTATTATTACTAGATCTAGATTTAGAACTTTCGCATGTAGCTTTATTACTGTTTCTCATGGGAAGCATGAACATGGATGTTATGGAACGTTACCCCGTTAATCTTTGCAATAAAGTATTTAGTGTGTATATCTGTAAACCATCAATATGTAGTTTGATAACAAGGAAATATTTTCGACGACTCATTAGAATCCAAACTGTTTGACACCCTGACTGCATATAGATACACTGCTTGTGGCTTGAATTATGAAATGTAGTGGGTTAAAATTTCGTCCGCAGGCTATTTAACCCATTCGCTCATATTGACGCCTTTGTACGGCTCGGTAAAAGTCACTTTTGAAGCCATTATGATAAATGTGAAGTAAATGCTCTATTTATCACAATGATTTCGAAATAACACAATGCTAAAAGTTTACTTTGTTCTAGTAAATGCTCTTTTTCGGTAGATTTATTCAAAAAGGCTGGGTCTAAAAATAGCCTATGAGGTAATGGGTCTAAAATAGCCTATGATGTAATCTGCTGAAAATCATTTGTTTTTACCTTCTTGTAGCCGATACGCTATTAGGCAGGGTTCACAGAAACCTGTAATTATATTGCAGCAAGAGCAACTTTCTTCACATTTTCTGTCACACCCATCTCCCCACATTCCGTCCATGCATTGCAGACAACTGCCATTTGTCTTTCTGCATCTAGTGCACCCATCTACACAGGTTTGCTCACATTGAAACCCCCAGTGACTCCCGGAACAGATACTACAGTCTCCTGTCAACCTTTCACACGAGGAACAGTCATCCTCGCAGGTATTGTTACAGTGAAGTCCCCAGTAACCATCTGAGCAAGTTAAGCAGTGTCCAGTGCGCAAATTGCACTCTCCGTAACAATTCTCCATACATTTGACCTCGCATTTCTCACCTGTCATTCCTTTACGACATGTATAGCATTGTCCAGTTTCTTTTGAACACTCGCTACAGTTGTCGCTGCAAATGTGTTCACAATTGTTGCCCCAGTAACCGCGTATGCAGCTGAAACACTCGCCGTTATGCTTGCTACATCTAAAGTCGCTACAAAATTTCACATCGCACTCTTCCTGACAGGTTTCACCATGCCAACCATTTTTACACAATTGGCATATTCCGTCGTCTTTAGAGCATGATGAACAATTGTGATCGGGACACAAAAGAGTACATTGGGTTCCCCAAAGTCCAATTTTACATTCAGAACAAGTTCCAGAGTTTTGCAAGCATGTTCCGTCTAGACATCTCCATCCCTCGCAATGTTCGCTGCACGTAGGTCCCCATTTATCTGAAGAACACTTGGTACAATTGCCGGTATCTTTTTCACAATCGATGCACTCAGCTGGACAGTTAATTAAACAATGTTTACCATAGAAACCAGGTTGACAGTGCGTGCAATTTTCTCCAAGAATTTTATTACACACCCTTTCGGTGCAAGTAGAAAAATTGGCGTGAGAGAAATTACATGTATTCTCACATTTTTCTCCCCAGTGGTTTTCATAGCACATAAGGCATTTCCCTGTAATCTGATCACATGAAGTGCAGTTGCTTCCGCACTCATTATTACAATGACTTCCCCATAAACCTGTAGAACATGTTTCACATCTGCCAGTTTTCCTTTCGCATGAAGAATCACAACCAGAATCACATCCTAACTCACAATTATCTCCCCATGTTCCACCAAAGCAAGAAAGGCATTTGCCACTAATCATTTCGCAACCATCTTTACAAGTGCATGTTTTGTTGCAGGCCGAACCCCATAAACCATCTTCACATGAAATACACCTGCTTGTTACCTTGTGACAGTACGTGCATCCTCCTGGACATTGATTCTCGCAATTGCTTCCCCATCTTGAGATCGGACATAAGTCGCAGAGACCGCTGTGCTGTTGACAGGTGCTTCCACAGCGCCAATCACAGTCGTACTCACACATTGAGCCCCATTTCCCTGGTCTACAGGACTCGCAAGTTCCCGTATTTCTGTTGCAATGCCCGGGGCATCGCTCATCACATGTGACATTACAGCTTACTCCCGTCAGACCAGCAACACATCCTAAGCATATTCCATTTTCCTTACTACATCCCTTGTCGCAGACAGTGCTGCATAGTTTTTCACAGGAAGGTCCCCAAAATCCATCTTTACATACTTCGCAGCTACCCGTGAAACGGTCACACAGACAATCATTTGAGCACAGCTGGTCACAGTTCTCAGACCACTTCCCAGCAGGACACTCAAAGCATAACCCAGATTCTTGATCACATGCTTCAGGACAAAGGGCATCACAATACTTATTGCAATATTCACCCCAGTATCCTGCTAGACACGCTAAGCATTTCCCGCTCCCCTTCTCGCATCCGTAATCGCATTTGACGTCACATGTGTTGCTACAGAAATCTCCCCATCTCCCTTCTGCACAAAGAGTACATTTTCCCTCATTGACATCACATCCTCCTTCGCATTGTTCGTCACATGACTGGATACATTCATTACCCCAACGACCTTCGTGGCATTTGGAGCACACTAAACCAGTTTCCTTGTGGCACGAGTATAGTTCACAATTCTGAGGGTCACATGATTTGTTGCAGTGAAGACCCCAGTAGCCATCCTTGCATGATAGGCATGTACCTAGTTCCTTATCGCATCGTTCAAAAGAACAATTGGAACTCGGACAACTGTTTGTGCAGTTTAGTCCCCAGTATCCTGTTTTACAAATTTGACACTCTCCCGTATTCATTTCACAGGCCAAACAATTTTGGTCACATATTTGAATACAGTCGTCGCCATGGTGTCCTACCTCACATACAGTACAGGTGCCATCATCTTGGTTACACTTCAAACAATTCAGCGGACATTCCTGTTCACATTCTTGTCCCCAATTATTTACATTACATTCAGTGCATATCCCATCTGTTTTATTGCATATCTTACAGTCATATGGACAACTTTCATTGCATGTGTCTCCGAAAAACCCGTTTTCACAGGTAACACAGACGGGCCCTTCTCTCCTTTCACATATTGGAGTTTCACAATTGCTAAATTCACACCTGTTGTTACAGAAGTCTCCCCAGTAGTTGATGGCACATCCCTTACAATGCCCAGTGAACATGTCACAACCCTCCTCTGTACAATGGACATCACACGTTAACTGGCAATCCTTACCCCAGTGACCTTCAACACACTCAGAACACACTGCAGTTGTCGTATTACAATTTGCGCATCCTGGGTTGCACGTCAATTGTTGTGTATCTACCAATACTGTGAAGAAAAGCAAACATTATTTACTTTCGCAATAACTTTTTTTTATTTAGACAAAGTGGTAACATTTATTCACATCAAATGTGTTTGGGATAATAAATCTACTCATGACATAGTATGTTTGATTCTGGTGAAAATGTGGAATGGATAATTTCTTTAATTTTATATAATAAAATCTCACAAGTCAAGTGCATTAACCCTTTCACTGCTAGGTAATCATATCTGCAAACTTTGTCATTTGCTACCATACCCTTCTACTTTATTTCAAGAAATATCATTACATCTTCAAACAGTTTGGATCCTGATTAGACTCACCAGGATCCAATACGTTTGCAAAGGTGTTCGCATATTTGCTGATGGTTAAATCGAAGGAAACTGTATATAAAAATTAGGTGCACTAACAGAGCTACAGAAATAGGTGCGAGCTAAAATAGTAAAATTGTCATTTTCCCACCAAACACTATGTTGTGACCACTCTTTAGAATCGTCATTCTAAAGAGGGGTCACAGCATATGGTTTTGGTGGAGAAATAAAGAAGTTATTCTTGAGGGAAAAAAATACGCATCGTATCTGGATCTCTGCTCATATTAGATTATATCGTACTTGTGATTTGAGCCAGTAAAAAGAGAACCACAGGCTTAACACTTTTAACTCTTTCAAACAGTCTGGGTTCACACGGAGTCTCATCAGGGTCAAAACCGTTTGAATTTGTAAGGAAATTGAAGAAGCCTCGACCCGCTTTGAAATCTTGGCTAATTTAGCGGGCGGAAATATCGATTGACGCCGAAAGGATTAAGCATGACTACAACTTCTCTCTGTAATATTACTTGTACATAACAATGATTCTGTTCCGGTAACATTTCTTTGCAACGGCAAGAACAGCAAACATCTTATCACTCCAAGCGCGGCCTTAACCCATTTATTCCCATATTATGTATGGAAAACCTGTACATATCTTCGGCTTCACTATTTGCCTTTTAAAAGGACACTGGACACTAACGGGTTTCTGCCATGACCCAAAATGCCTTTGTCCATGAACTTGTATATCGATTAATCTAACTGATATTCATGATTTCATAATTTCTTAAATGAATATTCATGGAGTAAAAGGTGTAAGGGTTAACTAACATCTGGCTGACAGGCCATTATCCAGTGAATATATGTGTCAATGAATGAGATCAGAGGAATGGATACGTATCTTGTATCCGGACAGACAGTGTAAAAAGTGGCTCCAAGCCTATTACATTACCTGATAAAGATAAAACTAGCAGGCAGAGCCTTCTCACTTGTACTGTCTGCATGTTTAAACGCAACTCGAGCTGAAATAGATCAACGAGAAAAAGGGCAATGAGCAGCTGTACCTTGGTGTTATATAAGAAACACTGATGGTGTTGTATGTCTAATGGGGTGCATCTGCAATTACAAAATAAACATTTCCCAATTGTATTTACAGTTGAACTTCGATATCTCGAACTTCGGGATAACTCGAACTAAAAGTTCGGTTCTTCCAAAATTAACAATACAGAATTGTTATTAAAATGTATTACTACACATGTCTATAAACACATGTGACAGCTTTACGCAGGTCTAAAGTTATGCTGAAAGTTCCAACATGAGCTTTCAGCAGT
This sequence comes from Azorinus chamasolen, assembly GCA_963576725.1. NCBI lineage: Eukaryota > Metazoa > Mollusca > Bivalvia > Cardiida > Solecurtidae > Azorinus > Azorinus chamasolen. Next base: position 63,852,014 of record OY755243.1, on the reverse strand, counting down.
ACTTTAGACCTGCATTGAACTGCTATTATACTGTCTGAATTATTTTCAGTGTAAACGTAAAACGTTGAAACCAATTTTAATTTTTTTCGTCGCTTTAACCCTTCGCTTGCTATTCACATCAATATACGTACCTGTAAATAGTGAAGACCCAGATGAGACAGCTCCTACAGGAGCTGTCTCATCAGGGTCTGCACTATTTACAAATTGATCGTGCAACCAATGCACTCCACAGCAGTGATTGCACAGCGAAATATTTGTACACAGTGAAGGTATATGTAATTATACAACAGGGCATGGGTAAAGAAGGAGAACTGTATTTTAAAATTCAGCAAGAGAAGGGTTAAGCTAATCCGTGCCTACTTCTGCAAACAGTTTGGATCCATATGAGACGCCGAGTAACACTGTGTCTCATTAGGATCCAGGCTGTTTGACACTCTGACTATGATTTTGAAAAGAATATTTTGAAACCTAAATGAGACGACTATCATAGCAGGCTAAATTTATTTGGCGGTGAACGGGTTAGGGAGAATAACAGAAGCATATAGGTTACAAAACGCACGCCATATCCAGTAAAACCTCTCTAAACCGGACGTTCAATTTGGTATAAATATCGGTCTTGGAGACAGGTGGCAGCTTAATGCAGGGTGAAAGTCATGCAGAAAGCTCCTCTAGGACGACTTCTGTATGACTTTCGTCCTGCATTAAGCACCCACCTGCCTAAAAGTATCTAAATTCTTCTCTACTAGATGGTTTAGAGGGGTTTTACTGTAGTGATATGATGAAGAGAAAAATCCTTTATAGTCGAATTTAGTTTTGAGCCCTAACCAAAACAACTGTTAGTATTATTTTCAAGTCAATTGTTGGATCTACTTCTAAACCAAGTGACAACATTAAAATGTTATTCGTCGGTGTTCTTCTGTCTCTACAACACTGTCACATAGGTACAGATGCCATGCTGACAGATACTGGTGACGACAAACCCATTCCCTTATAGGCTATTTTAGAGCCAACATCTGTGAATAAACTACTGAAATGGAGCATTTGTTAGAAACAAAGAACATTTTGCAATGGTGCAGTTTTGAAATCATTGTGATAAAAAGAGCATTTGCTCCTGTGGAACAAATGTTTTATTTATCAAAATGGTTTTTTTATTGTGACTTATACAAAGGCGTCAGTACATGTATGTGTGAAAATGTTAGCGTGATAGTCACTACTTGTAGCCTGGTTAATAAATGCCTAAAATTATATTTAGCATTTGATTATATGCTGAAAAGAAGAACATGGCAAGAATAAACGTTGAAGAAGACAAACTTTTCATGTGTTATGTGCTATCGAAGACCCGCTTAAAACCTTTCACCCTTGGAATGCGAGACTCGCATGAACTTTCATTTGCAAGTAGTGTAGACTAAGATCATGGGCCTCCTAGAAGAGCTCTCTGATCAGGGCCTGCACTGTTTGTAACTCAAATCTAGTAGCAAGTTTAAGCCTGTTGTACTAAGTGGACTGTATAGTACATTCGAATCCAAACTGCTCGACACTTTGACGTTAGTTTTGAAAAGATTTGTAGGAAAGAAATGTACTTTCAGAACTGAAGAAGACGACAAGTTTTGCAAATGAAAGTTATCTTGTGTTGATATTGTCAGCACTATTAATTATTTAGTCGTGTACAGTAATTCCTCAATAATCTGAACACTTAAATAAGTATCATTAAAGTATCTGTCTTTAAAACCGATGACATCTTGATGCAGGATGAACGTGATGCAGAAAGCCCCCGGGAACAGTCTAAAAGTTATCAATTCTTCTTTACCGTAACCCTTTCCCTTAGGCCTATGTAAGCGCATTTTGACGCATCTGCAAACAGAGTAGACCCAGATCAGACGGCTCCTATAGGAGCCGTCTGATCAGGGTCTGCTCTGTTTGTTTATGGTGTAATATAGATCTGATTCTACAGCTTCTGTCTAAGGCAAAATGTCCATATGCCATTATTGATATAGCTCTTATTCTACAGCTTCTGTCTGAGGCAAAATGTCCATATGCCATTATTAATATAGATCTGATTCTACAGCTTCTGTCTGAGGCAAAATGTCCATATGCCATTATTAATATAGATCTGATTCTACAGCTTCTATCTGAGGCAAAATATCCATATGCCATTATAAAAATATTAATATTCGTGACGTCATTATTTCCTACATAAATATTCATCAGGGAAAGGGTTAAAGTTCAGATTAGAATCATAATTCTTTTTGTTTTAATGCTCTATTTCTTGAACATATAAACAAGACTATGAGCGATAGTAAAGATTTGGACACTGTTTGTTAGTACATATTACTTAATAACATGTTAAAAAATAGTCCGAAAACTCTATAATTCTAAAATTAGCTAATAGTGCTGACAATTTGTCGGTGCTTCCATTCTGTATTTTGAATGACATTTAATGATGAAAATTATACAGAAGAAAAATTAATGAACAGAGCATGTACTCGTACATAAAGCCCCACAATTTTGGAAAGCTGTTTTGTACAATATGTAGTCCAGTAGAACAGTCATACGTACAAATTCATTCATTCAATATTTCATTCATTATTCGTTCTTTCTTTTCTTTGTTCCATTCATTTTTATTCACCCACTTCTAATTTAAAGCAGAATCTTACCTGAATTCAAATGTCCACCGTATCTTGTCGTTTGTGTTTATCACTCTAGTTATGTCTCTGTTCAGTCCACGGACTCTTGTAGATCCTCAGGTGCAGACCACGGACACTTGATGCAGCTTGCCGCTATTCTGTTACATGTAAAAATTAAGTTGTCTTACCTTAACCCTCTACAAAACTAATGTCTGCTTACTTTCCGAGTTATTTCAATTTTACTAACGTTTGCTTCGTTCAAGCATTTCATAAACCATTGAGATCTAGTGTCGGACAGATTGGACCCTGATTAGACGCCATTTAACTCGGCGTCGCATCTGAATCAAATATATTCATAAATACAATTCATGTCTCCTTGAGCAAGATGCGGGTCCAAGCTTATTTGAATATAATAGCATCTTTATTACAAAAACCTGAGTCACGTTTGCTTAAATTAAAAATTCCCATAAAATGAAATCTACACTTTGGCAACAATAAAGAGATTATTTTCACCTACCAAACAACGGTTTTTACACATTTCCATCATATAAATACCGATAAACAACTATGAATGCCGCGCACGTAATAATTAAAGCACAGACAATCGTTCAGGGTAAAATGACCCAGCATACACCGATCGGATAACGGAGTTGACCGGAATGAACCGAACCTCGAGTGGGCCGAAGTGTGGGGGACGAGTTTTCAGGCGTCTTGCGGTTGAAACAAACAATGTTTCGTCTGACTGTTCCTTTCTACCCCAAGAGCGCCATAGTAAATAAAAAGAGTTAGGATCGGTTAAAAAGTGTCCATGTCATGTGGTCATGACGTTAAAACATTTATCACAGCACAAGAACAATATAAAATAGTTTTATTTCTTAAGTACATTTTAGATAAGAGACAAATATGTTGCCATGTCACGGACTTGATGCAGACAATTAAACAATGTTTCATTTATTATACATCTAAAATATGTTTACAGCATTGAAAATAGAATAAATACAGATTAACACGATGACATTCTGCTCTATCCTGAACTGTCTTCCATTGTCTTTGTCTAAATTTCCCTTGCCATATCATTGATTTTGCTTGCTTCCACATCATCATCATCATCATCATCATTATCTCACCCTATCTCTCTGGCTCTCTTTCTGTGTCTCTCTATCTCTGTCTGTGTCTCTATCTCCTCTGTATCTCTCTCTGTGTCTCTATGAGTCTTTGTCTCGCTCTGTTTCTATCTCTCTCTCTCTCTCTCTCTGTCTCTATGAGTCTCTGTCTCGCTCTGTCTCTGTAACTCTGTCTCTCTCTGTATGCCTCTTCCTTTCTGTCTCTGTCTGCCGGTCTCTCTATCTCTCTCTGTATCTATCTGCCTCTATCTCTCTCTCTCTCCTCCCTCTTCCCTCTCTCCCAATCTCTCTACCTCATCCCCTCCACGTACAGTATGCCATCCTTTACATTTTTCAGTGTACGAGGATCATTGGAATATCATATAAGAAACAGCGTGGACAGGTGCTTACTGTAGAGCTTTAAATCATTCTGCGCAAGTACCCATTGTTATGTTATAGCCGTCCTTCATGAAACGGCTTTGAATGCTGCATATTCAAATTAGAACGGTCTACAATTAATGATATAGTCCATTCAGTATGAAACCTATACATTTCTAGATGATACAGAAAGACCCTGATCAGAGGACCTCTCTGAGCAGGGTCTACGCTTTTTGCTAATGTTACCACACTCGTTTCCTGCATTCAATGGGATAGCCTACGTATGTTCGTTTAAAAAATCATCCACAGTATGGTAAAAACTAAATGACTTATAAATGCAAACGGTGAATACCAAGATCAGAGGACTCATTCAGAATCAGGATCTGCAACTTTGCTACCCAAATTAATATACAGTGGTCACATCGACAAACGATTTCTTGCAGAAATACTCCATCTATCGAAAATTAGATCGGTACATATATGAGCAAGAACGCATAAAACGAGGTTTTAACGGTGAAAGAAACACTGTGGTTGTGTGAGTATTGCATAATCAAGACTATATTTGCTTCCTCTCTATATTTGTCTTTAGCCCTTTACTCCATGAACATTCGTGTACGAAATAATGACATCATGAATATGAATTTGATTAATTGCAATGATAACAAATGGAAACACAAACTGTAAAAATCATATCTATATTATATCATAAGCAAACAGAGCAGACCCTGATCAGGAACCGTCTGATCTGGGTCTACTCTGTTTGCAAAATCGTAGAAAGGCGCATTTATGAAGTAAGGGTTTAAAAGTAAAAGCCGATTCAATACCTGTCACAAAAAGTTCTTTGACAACTATACCGTGTAAATAATGTAACTTGATTCACGTATGAAGACCTCACTCCAATCTCTACCCCGTTAAGTGTTAACTCCTTTGTCAGAACAATAAGTATTGACTGCAAAACAAATTGTCTGTTTAAGTTTTATGTAATATATATATTTCCATCTTTTTTCCACAAAACATCGACCAGCTGCCAAACAGTTCAGAGTCTAATGGGATGCGGATGTCATTAGTTTCTGATCTGGATCCAATCTGTTTGCGGGAATTATCAGAAATTCGAACATGGTAATCAAAGAGTTAGCATTTCCATAATTACTCTAACTATTCTATAAGACAGAAAACTTGAGCAAATATTGCAGACCCAAATCAAATGGCTCCTAAATGAGCATTTTGATCAGGGTCTACACTCTACACTATGTCAGCTATGTTCAGTGTTTTAAAATGGTGTCAACTTGACTTATTCAGTTTTACAAAATGTCGGAGAGCGGATATTTGGATGATCCAATACTTAAGGTAATTAGCCCTTTCAACCCTGAATTTTCAGAGTGGAATAGTCCATCAGTGTTTAACTATAGAGTCCACTCGGTATGAAAGACTTAACCTTGCTAGAGGGTCTTGAATGACAAAATATGCAGACCTTGGTCAGATGGTTCCTCTGATTAGGTTCTACACTATGTGCACATGTCCCACCAGACCACGCGAGTTCCGTATTTAAAAGGGTTGAGGTCGACAGCAGGTATTCAGCAGTGAAATTACTGCCTATAGGTTATTTCAAACAACTCTTTGCGCGCTAAATAATTATCGCCTGCGTAACGTTTCGTTTGCTACCATTCTGAATGGCATGTTTCATTTTATGTCCTCTTCAAATCTGCGGTCAGAGTGTCCACCAGTTTGGAATCTAATGAGACGTCGTGTTACTCGGCGTCTTATCTAGGTTCAAACTGGAAGCATTTCTTATCACGATGTCGCCGGTAGCGTTCAAAGAGACAGGGGGAGTTTTTTCCATTATTAAAAAAGTTCAATGAAGTTATTAAAGTTTCGTTTCAACAATAGTTAACTGTGTAAGAAAGAATTTATAGAGTTGTCAGTATACATGGATCTAAGACGGATATGATTAACTAGAAAATGCTACAGTTAAATGTTTAAATGATTGTCATTGACACATGTTTTATAAGCACATGCTGCATGATTACCGGTTTTGTCTTGCATTTGTGATATTCTTCACGTGCAATTTGGTAAACTAATGGTGTAAGTTTTCAAGTACCATGGGTAAATCAGTGAACTTGACAGTCGTAGAGGTCATCACTGGACAATCTGTGAACGCCTCTGGAAGTACGACAACGAGCGACGACACGTACGACTCAGAGGGTGCTATGAAGTTTATTGTGTGTACAATCGTAGTGTATTCTGTTTTAGGGGTCGTGTGCATGTTGTTAAGTAGTATAAAGAAGAGGCGGGGCGCCGACGTTACTAAGCAACAGGGTGACGCTGTGTCAAAATACCTGAAGCAGCAAAAGACGCTCCGGCTAGAGGGCTACCACTCGCAGCTGATGGCACAATGCGCCCAGTACACCGAGAAAATAAGAGTATTTGAGGAAAAGGTGCGGCTCTTAGAAATAGAACGTGGACTGAACTCGAGAGACTTTGGAATGCACCAGTTTAGTAAAGTAACAAAGAAACTAACAAGGAAAGAGAAAAAACGACGGCGTAAACAACGACCGAAGATGAGCTCGGCTATTGGAACAGCCGGGTTCTCGCTGTTCTACTTTCCAGGAGTAAACAAATCAGGACACTCAGAGACAGACACAGAATTGGACAGTGCGGTGGAAGAACCACCGGGTGGCGAGAATGTGGTTAAAGATCGTTTTAACACCATAAACGAAAATATAGACGACACCAAGCGAACAAAGATGTCTGTTTCCTTATGACATTCTTTATATTATTGATAATATCATTTTATTGGCTTATATAGTTCCTAGCGGTAGTCGAATTTATGAATTTAGTATCATTATATTATGTCTATTATCATTATAATTTTATTATTATTATTATGATTATTATTACATGTATCGAGTTATTATCATTAATAATAATAATTATGATTATTCATTATTCTATCACTATAAGTAAGTAAGTAAGTAAGTAAGTAAGTAAGTAAGTAAGAAATAATAATAATAATAATAATAATAATAATAATAATAATAGAAGTAGTAGTAGTAGTAGTAGTAGTAGTAGTAGTAGTAGTAGTAGTAGTAGTAGTAGTAGTAGTAGTAGTAGTAGTAGTAGTAGTAGTAGTAGTAATAGTAATAGTAGTAGTAGTAGTAGTTGTAGTAGTAGTACATGTGTTATTATGTTTATGATCAAGATTATTGTTATATCATAATCGGTATTATATTATTATTATTATCATCATCATCATCATTATTATCATCATTATTATTATCATCATCACCATTCCTATTATTATTACCATTATTATTATCGCCATCACCATTACTTTTATTATCGGTTTAAGATGCTATTGCGGTTGTAGCCGGTTTATTGAATTACTTGACCGGCGTTGCTTCCATTCCTGTTTACAAATAAATAAATAAAATAAAAACTAAATTTGCACTCGAACGAATTGTTTATCTTAGAGAATCTCCTTTCACAAACACTAAACCATTTCAAAGCGGAACACGGGCCACTTATGGCCCTTGCAAACAGAGTAAATCCAGATGAGAGGACTCCTAGAGGAGCCCTCTCATCAGGGTATGCACTGTTTGTCATGTTACACTTTTCTTATACTCCAATATTCACTGTAAGCTTGACACGTTTTTGAATTTTTGGAATGCATGTAGTCAATTTGAAAAACCAGCGCTGAAAGGGGTTACATTAAAAATTCAACATCCAATGGGATATAGTCGGTGAAGGCATTATGGCGCACAGTGGTAGTGCCAACGTCGGTATGTCTTGACACAACATACTCCTTATTTTCCCCCTATATAACAATTGATGCTCTTGTTTGTTTGTATCGAGATTTACGTCGCTTTAACTCGTATCACGACGTCCAGCTAATAACAGGTGGAGGAAGACGTCACATGTGTTCCTGGACACGGAACAAATTGTTTAATGCACAGAAGAACACCTACTGGGTATAACTACCGACATAACGCAAGCCAACTTGAAGGTGTCCTCAAAAGAACCATCCAAATGTCCTGGCTATGAAAGACATGGCTATTGATAGCCGCTGGTTTGAAAGACCTGCAGAGTCTTAAACCTACTCCATTCATATAAGAAATAATGAAATCATGAATATTAATAAGATGATTCCATACATGTGAACCTTTTGTACATGTGAGTCTTTTGCCATGACAGAAGCTGTAGAATCTGGGTTCATGCTTATAAAGCTTTTAGTTGAGTCTGAGTTTCGTTCTCAAGCTTTTGATTGGTCAGATTTGAGTTCTCAAGCTTTTGATTGGTCAGATTTGAGCCAAAGGCTCAAATCTGACCAATCAAAAACTTGAGAACGAACTCAGACTCAACTGAAAGTTTTATAAGCATGGACCCAGATCTCCTACAGGAGTCGTCTTAGTTGGGTCTACTCTGTTTGCAAATGCGTTAAACGGTGTATCTATAGAGTAACAGGTTATTTGGTGGCACCTTATGACTGGGTCCTTCAAACCCTACTAAACGCCACAGTTATCCACTATGCAACCAAGAAGGAACGTGCAATTTCGATCTTTGTCTGATTATTATCTTTGCACGCTAGCGGCGAACTGTGATTACCTATGCAAACAGTTTGGATCCAGATGAGACGCCGCATAATGCGTCGTCTTATCCGGATCCAAACTGTTTGTCATATTGACCACATTTTTTTTGCAAAGAAATAAGAGAAAGTTTATCTTAAGAATTGAAGCAGACGACAATTGTTGCAGACGAAAAATTACTTAGCGTGCAAAGAGTTAATCTGAATCGTGATAACAATGAATTTCACTGTCTGGCGTAATTACACCGGAGCAAACTAATTAAATATTCCTATTCCTTCATTGAATCCACAGAAAACATGTTTTTCAAAGTCAGATTTCCTTATGAAACACTAAATAATTTGTAGACACGTCATAATTATTATATTGTATTTTGTTTTATCAAATTTTCGCTGTAAAACACGAAGGAAAAGTACCACAAAAACTGAACAGGTAACTAATTAACCTGGGCCAGAGGAATGTGAGAGTGTAGCATGACAATGCTTCATGCAACAAAGTCACGACAAAGGCCGACTATCAGCGACAAGTTGTAATGTCCATAGTCATTTTCCCTAAAGTCACACAGTAGGCTAGCTATGGAACGCCATTCTGCCATGCTATTTGCTAAATGCTAAATGCGAAATGCTAAATGCAATATGCGAAATGCTTTTTGCCAATTGTTTAAATTGCTAGGGAAAGAACCGGAATGTTCCAAATGATGGATGTAAATGACAAATGCGAAATGCGAAATGCTTATTGCTAAATGCATGTTTGCACTACTGGCATCGAGCAGGGCCATTTTTAAATTAGTGGTGCAATAAGCAATACGCTTTAATGTAAATAAACATGCATTTAGCAAATGTACAGTCACTTTAAAAATGTCACTGTTCAATGCTAGTAGTGCAAACATGTATTTAGCAATAAGCATTTCGCAATTCGCATTTGTCATTTACATCCATCAAGTATGGAACGCCATTCTGCCATGCTAATTGCTAAATACAAAATGCGAAATGCTTTTTGCCAATTGTGTAAATTGCTAGGGAATGTTCCGCTTGATGGATGTAAATGACAAATGCGAAATGCTTATTGCTAAATGCATGTTTGTACTACTAGCATTGAACAGTGACATTTTAACTACACTTTCCGGAGAAACTTCTCATTATCGATCTTTTAAGACAGGTGGTAGCTTAATGCATGGTAAAAGTCATACAGAAAGCTCCTAGAGGAGCTTTCTGTATGACTTTCACCATACATTAAGCAGCCACCTGCCTAAAATGCTCTAAATTATTTTATACAAACAATTCGAATAATCGAGATTTTACTGTATATTTAAATTTTGTGTGGGGCCTACGCACGGTTCAATAAGATTTGTGAACCTTGTGTATTATCAGTAAAACCTCTTTATCCCTTACAACGATGAATTTTCATATGGACTATTCCAAAATTCAAACAGGTCCAGCTTATGTTGAATATTTAGAGATTTTTTAAGTAAAAGTGTAACATGACAAACAGTGCAGTGCCACTCAACTGAGTCTACACTGTTTGCAAAGGACATAAGTGACTCGTGTCCCGCACTGTAAGGGTTAAATCCACCTACCAGGTGGTAGCTTAATACAGGAGGATAGTTATGCAGAAAGCTCGCACAGGAGCTTTCTGCATTGTTTTTGTCCTGAGTTAAGCAGATGCCTATCTTTGTTCATTATATGGTTTCAATATACATTGTACATGACAATTTCAGTTTCAAACGCCTGTACATGTATACGGAATGTGCATGTCATATGCATGACCATTCAGGGTTCGCTTAACAAAAGAGTTGTACTAGTGTTTCGACATGTCTGCTTTTATTTATAAGTACTGCTTGTACAATAGTTTTCAAAACAATTACAAAACCGCACAATATTATACATCAGCTAACTACGTTGGGTTATATCAACCCTTATCCCACTGTGGACAAAAAGGTCTGCTCAAATTTGGAGCTCGTGCCATTTCGACTACTTCCGATTCGATCAATCTTTTGAGAAACATTGATTGAGTGTCTAACAGTTTAGATCCTGATGAGACGCCGAATTACTGGGTGTCTCATCTGGCTTCAAGTTGTTTGTAGATGGCAGTCGCTGTTAGTGGGAAAAGGGTTAACTAAGTTTAACAAATAACAAGCAACCAATCATTCGTTGAAACAAGTCAAGGTTTTCTCGCAGTATCTAAAAATATAAACAATTTTATCTCAGTTGCATTTCAACAGATCAATAATACCCTTTAACCTTTTACCCAATGCATATTTATGTAAGTAAAAATAGTATCATGAATATTAATAAGAGGAATTTATTAAATGGGATTTTAACACATGAAATGTTTGGCAATGACACACACTTTAGAATCATACTATTTTAAATCTACAAGCAGACAAAGAAGACCCTGATTAAACGGCTCATACAGGAACCGTCCGATCTGGGTCAACCCAGCCTGCAAAGGCGTTGACATGCGTATTTATGGACAGAGCTACAGATAACGGTGCGTACTCAAATACTAAAATCGTCATTTCTCCACCAAACCTTATATTATGACCACTCTTTAGAATCGTCTCTTCGAGACGATTCTAAAGAGTGGTCACAACACAGGGTTTGGTGGAGAAATAAAGAAGTTATACTTGAAGATATTTCAACTTACGCATCTTATCTGGAGCTCTGTTTATGGAGTAAGGGGTTAAAGGATTTGATGCTAAAGTATGACTAGATGCGAAAAAAACAATAACAGTATATGTTTGGAAGCACCTCTACTCTTAACACATATGAGGGTATTGTGAAGAGCTGAAGTCCTTAGCAATGACTTTAACTTGCAACTGTATACAGTAGAATCTTAAGCGGCCATTCCTTTATTTAACATAGAATTCTTAAAAAAGCATGTGGTTGCTTAATGCAGGGCAAAAGTAATACAGAAAGTTTCTATGGGAAGTCTGCTTAATGCAGAACAGAAGCAATACAGAAAACTGATATAGGAGATTTTTTTCTGCACAACTTTCGTCCTGTATTAATCTTCTCTTTGCCAATATATTTTTCAGCGGTCGTCGTAAATAATATTTACTGTAATTCAGGTATTTGGTTTACTCTAATGTTCAGTTACAATACACCACATGTTCATGTATATACATTTCTTGCAAAAACAACAAGATAAATACTGCTTAAGTCTTTGTCCAAACTTTCATGGTTGCTTCGCTCGTATGTTACCCGGGGTGACGTTGGTACGACAGGAGCTATCGTCGCGGGCGCAAGCATTTATCACAGAGAAGCGACAAAGGCGACAAGTACAGACATTAGAATACCAGACATATGGAGGGCTCCACTCCCGTCTGAAAATACAACAACAAAATATAATGGTATGTACTGAAGTAATAAAATCGCCATTTTCCACCAAACTCTATATTACGATCTCTCTTAAGAGTGGTCAGAACATAGGGTTTGGTGGAGAAAAATGAAGTTATTCTTGAAAATGTTTTAATTTACGCATCATATCTGGACCTCTGTATTTTATAATAGTTATCAACTAGGCCCGGAACGTTTGGCTTGGGTCTGGGAGTATTCTCAAGTATCTGATCGGTCAATTTTTGAGCTTGCTCAAAATCTGACAAATCAGATACTTGAGAATGAACTCAGACTAGAGTCAAGATCTAAATAACCCCGGACCCAAACTACCTTTATTTCATTTAGTGTAATTATGCCATTTAAATAATACTGAAAACGTTACGTAAAAATACATTTTATTATAGCAAATCTCGAAATGAATGAACGTGATTCTGGACAATGACACATTTCCCCCAAATACTTTATATATGCATGTATATATTATCCTTTGTTATTTCGATATGAGTTGAACCGATCTCTGAGTAAAAGGGCAATATTGTATTTCCGACAGTGTACATCCAGACCAGTTAAGGACTGCGTCTCCCACGCGGTGTTTGGTAGGTTGTGTCTTAGGACAAAGGCGACGCAAGGAACATGTAACAGATTTGGGCACTTACTGATGTCTAAGACATAGGTGGCGTTCATGGCGTCGTCCCAGCCATCATAGGCGACAAAGCAGGACACCACGGCACCGTTCAGACCAGAGCTCAGAGCCAGTGGCAGGTTGCTCACGCTGTTACCGTATCCTAGGGGAAGATAATGACACGAAACCTTATAATAGAGTCTTAATGCGAACACATAATTTATTAACAGAGGGGTCTGTAAAAACAGTTTGTTGCTTAATGCAGGACAAACGTAATACAGAAGGTTCCTTTTGGAGTTTTCTGCATAACCCTTTCCCTCATACAAACGTGTTTTCACGCATCTGTAAACAATAGTAGACCCAGATCACACGGCTCCTAGAGGAGCCGTCTGATCAGGGTCTGCTCTGTTTACTAATAGAATGTGATAGATCTGTTTCTTTACTTTCTAAAATGGCTACAATGTTCCACCTTCCATATTTCTTTTTAACTATTTTGTTAATGAATATTCAGTAGGTATTGAATTTTGGCCTAAATATAGAACAGGGAAAGGGATAACTCTTGTCCTGCTTCCAGTTGCGATCGTTGTGTGCTAGAACTTACGATAATTTCGGTCGTACGACCTTTCGTAAGACGGGCACTGAAAGTTTATAATCTTAATTACATGCTAGTGAGTGCTTTAGATACAGAGACCATGAGATATGACGTCTTACCGCTGCTGGAGACCGATGCGTATTCCAGAAAGGCTCTGCTCGTGAGATCAGAGCCACTGACGACCCATCTCAGGTGGGGAGTCGGGCGTCCGTTTGTAGCAGTGCAGGTAAGGTTGACGGTGTTTCCAGCAACCGGACTGGCACCCCACGTGATGGCAACAGAGTCGGGCAGGTCTGAAATGACGAGATGAAAAACAATTGATATGGCTATCAGTCACTGGCATTGTCTGTTTCTGTGTCATCATCCCCGCGGATGTTTTCATCTTCGTCATCGCCCCTGATTTCGAGATTTTGTTTCTTAGTATCGTAATACTGTTCAGTAATATCGCAATATTGTTCAGATGCATCACGATGTTGTTCAGTAGAATCATGGTTTTATTCAATAGTGTCGCAATATTGTTCAGTAGTATCGCAATATTGTTCGGTAGTTTCGGAATTTGTTTCTTAGTATGGTAATAGTGTTTAGAAATATCGTAATGTTATTCAGTAGTACTTATCGCGATGTTGTTCAGTAGTAACAATGTATTGTTCAATTATTTATAGTGTCGCAAAACTGTTCAATAGTAAAGAAATATTATTCAGTAGTATCGCGAAATTGTTTAGTAGTAACGCATTAGTATCGTTTAATTGTTCACTAGTACCGCGATACTGGTCTGTAGTATCACGATATTGTTCATTAGTGACGTAATATTTTTAGTAGTATCGTAATATTACATACTAACCCTTAGCCTGTTACGGGTAAATAGTTTTTCAAAGTGAATAGTGAAAACATTCTAGAGTCGCCAAGTAATTAGATGTCTAATTCGGATCTGAACTGGTACCATAGTCTAGTTGTTTTTTGTTTGTAAATAACGCAAACTTATGCAAAGAAAGAAAATTCTACGTAGGTTAAATATTTAATTTGACAAAGCAGTGCGTTTTTAGCATGTGACTGCATCTAAAATTAATACTCGTACTTCTAGCATGCATTGATACGGGCCCTGCCCTAATTACCGTCAGTATCCGGACAGACAATGTTAGGCAAATAGAGCAGACCCACATCAAACAGGTATTCACTATTTGATACTACGCCAGTCTAATTTAACCCTTCTCTTGCTGAATTTTAAAATACATTTCTCCTTCTTTACCCATGCTCTGTTGTATAATTACATATATCTTCACTGTGTACAAGTATTTCGCTGTGCAATCACTGCTGTGGAGTGCACTGGTTGCACAATCAACTTGTAAATAGTGCAGACCCTGATGATACAGGGCGTGGGTAAATAAGGAGAAGTGTATTTTAAAATTCAGCAAGAGAAGGGTTAAGGTAAAAAATTTACGTAGATGTGACTGATCATATATAGAGAGAGTTCCATCTACTGTTCGATGTTTCGTACCTGCCACTGTCAGATAGGCATCGTAGTCGGTGGTGCCGGCGGTACACCTGTAGGTCCCCTCGTCGGTTGACGCTGCGTTAATGATGGTCAGGTTGTATGTGCTTACGACGGCATATTTGGTCGGCGCGGTCAGGACGTTCTCATTGAACGTGATCGCGTTGTATGTGCTGCTGGTGTTGGTTTTCTGCAAACCAATATATGAAAGATATTTATCCAAATGATAAATTACAGGCGACATATAGGCCAATTGGACCGGGTGCTTAATTTATTTGTTTATCTATAGTACTTATTATGTTTTTGTTTTTTTATGCACATGTCACTCTAATAAATAATTTACTTACTTATACAATGTACTATAGAAACAACCATTTCCCCTTTATAGGATGACTATTCAGGTTAGTAGAAATGATATCATGAATATCAATTAGATTTTTTGATAATGGAAATTTGAATATAACAGAAACGGAAGAATCGTATGTATATTATTTCAAAAACATACAGATCAAATTCTGAGCGGAGGACTCTTAATCTGAGTCTACACTGTTTGCAGATACGTCAAAAGGCGTCACTACGAGTCGGGTAAAATGTTAACTCTTCCGCTACTACATATATATATAATGTCATATGCAACATGTGTCGACTGCTTCAATTTTCGTTTGTGATTTTTGTAGTTGTTGTTTCAAAGCCCATAACACATTAAAAAGATTTAAATCCTGGTTAGACGTTGAATTTACTCGGTGTCTCATCTAGATCCAACCTGTTTGCAAAAGTCAACCACAGATTCACAGTTGGCAGCGAAAGATTTAGCCCCGAAAGTTCATCTTGTAAGCAAAGGTGCTCGACGCATGCTTGGACTCTCACCCATGGAAACAACCCCCCCCCCCCCCAAAAAAAAAAATAATAAATAAATAAAAAAATTAAAAATAAAAAAAATTGTGATCGAAGTATGTTAAACTGGCCTAAAACTATCATTTGAGACCTTAAACCACTCCGAAAAACGAGAAAAACACGACCCGGAAAAAAATTCCTATCGGGTCTATATATGTATTGACCCGATAGGAAATTTTCGATCACAATTTTTATTTTATTTTTTTTATTTTTTTTTATTTTTTTTTTGGGGGGGGGGTCCATGGATGAGTCCAAGCATGCGTCGGGCACCTTTGCTTGTAAGAAGATATCATCTGCAAAAGGTTTTGTCTGGTAAAGTTTTGAGGGTAATTTTCATTCAATACTTTTCAAAAATCAGCATCAGAGTATCAAACGGCTTGATATGTCATTTTGAAAATCCATCTAATTAATATTCATGATTCCATAATTTCTAATATGAATAATTATGAAGCAAACTGGTAACTACAGTGAGAATGAGTAATGTGTATCCAATTCAAGAAACAAAACAGTTGTGTGCGTTTAAACTTTCTACACGGTGATGTGTAAAATAAAGCTCTTTAATTAACCCTTTCGCTGCCAATGCCGGATCTGTGATTACCTATGCAAACAGTTTGGATCCAGATGAGACGCCGAGTAACTCGGCGTCTCATCAGGATCCAAACTGTTTGTTACTGTTACTATGTTTTTGAAACAAAAATGAAGAAAATCAAAAGAATGAAAATTTGTAGCAGACGACAAAGTTAGCAGACGACAGAGTTTGGCAGCGAAAGGGTTAAAACAAGGAATTTGCCTGGGCCTTAACTATTTTGCTGCCCTGCCAAGTATTGTCGTCTGCAAATAGTGTGATCTACTACAGTTTTCATTTGTTTAACTTTCCTCTTTTCTTTCAAGACTCTTTACCACAGTCAAAAACAATTTTGATCCTAATGAGACGGCGAGTTATTCGGCGTCTCATCTGGATCCAAACTGTTTGCATTGGTAATTGGCAGTGACATAGTTAAATGTTAGTGATAGCTTAAACAGTGCCAAAGTTAAGTTCTATTAGAGGGCAAGGAGGGGGTTATACTGTTTCAAGAATTACCATTCAACATTTAACATCTAGTGCCAGGATAAAAACTATATGACCCTCTAATGTTTTGTTAATTTAAGAACAATGGAGAAAAACGTACCCATTTGCCTGTTAATTTTAACCCTTTCCCTGTTCTGTATTTAGGCCAATATTCAGTAGCTACTTAATATTCATTAACAAAATTGTTATAAAGAAATATGGAAGGTGTGACATTGTAGACATTTTAGAAAGTAAAGAAACAGATCTATCAAATTCTATTAGCAAACAGAGTAGACCCTGATCTGGGGCTGCTCTGTTTGCAAATGCGTGAAAACACGTTTATATGAAGGAAAGTGTTAAGCGCGACCTGACTGCCAGTGTCAAACAGTTTTGTATCCAGTTTGTAAACGCCGAGTTACTCAGGATCAGGATCCAAGCTGTTTGACACTTGGTCAGAAGTTTCTAAGCAGCTTTAGCCTGCTGCGGGCGGATGGGTAATTACTTTTGGAAACAGTTTAGATCCAGATGAGACGCCGAGTAACTCGGCGTCTCATTAGGATCCAAACTGTTTGACATACTGATTGTATTTTGGTAGACAAATTGATCATAGCTTGAATTTGGAAAATGTAGTCGGTGAAAAGTTCTGCAAAAATAATTTGCTCAGCAGGCTAAAGGTTAACGAACAGAAAGAAACTAAAGAATGTAGCTGATTAGCCTTTGACCCTTTCTATATTCTATGTTTATTTCAAATTTCAATACCTACTGAATATTCATTTAACAAAATAGTTATGATGAAATGTGGAAGGAGGCCATTGTAGAAAGTAAAGAAACATATATATCAAATTCCATTAGCAAAAAGAGCAGACCCTGATCAGACTATAGGAGCCGTCTGATCTGGGTCTACTCTGTTTGCAAAGGCGTGAAAACACGTTTACATGAAGGAAAGGGTTAAGCTGGCTACACATTTTCGACAGTTTCGGCAAAGGGTTAATTTAGAATAGATATAGAGAACATATCAAAGGCTTAGTGCAAAACTAATCGAAAACTAAGTGAAGGAGTTAGAATAGTTTTGCACCAAGCCCTCGATATTCAGTCGATGGTTATTTGTCCATCAGGCCTAATATAAAGATACAGTAAATTTCGATAAGTCGAAATTTTAATATAGAAGACTTCAGACTATTTTAGGTAGGTGACTGTCTAATACAGGATGGATGTAATGCAGAAAGCTGCCAGGATAGCTTTCTGCATGACTTTCCTCCAGCATTAAGCCATCACCTGTCTCTAAGATCGATCTGTATACGTATTTGAGTCTTCGAATAATCGAGAGTTTACTGTATAAGGCTTTGTGAACAGTTTAACCCTTTCCCTCATATAAACGTGTGTTCACGCATCTGCAAAAAGAGTAGACCCAGATCAGACTACTGATCAGGGTCTGCTCTGTTTGCTAATAGAAATTGGTAGATATGTTTCTTTACTTCCTAAACTGTCTACAATGCTCCTCCTTCCAGATTTCTTTATCACTATTTTGTTAATGAATATTCAGTAGGTATTGAAATTTGGCCAATATACAGAACAGGGAAAGGGTTAAACAGCCACCTGTCTCTAAGATCGATCTGTATACGTATTTGAGTCTTCGAATAATCAAGAGTTTTGCAAACAGTTTAATTCATGTCAGGCGCCGAGTGTCTCAGCGTCCCATCTGGGTCCAATGTTGGACTCGCTGACATTGTTTTTACAAAAGTTGCAGAACGGTATGTTTGCAGACGAAAGTTATTTAGTGACTTACCATTTTCCATTGGACGTTTTCCGTGGACGCCTTGTTGGTAACGAGGCAGGCGATGGTGGCGTTCTGGCCCACCTCAACCGCGGTGTTGGCCGGCTGTTGGGTGACCGTGACCGCGCGACACGCTAGAACGTAACGAAAAAACAAAGAAATCAAGAAGAATGAATGGGGAACCGATTAAAGATCAAACTTAAGTTTAGTGAAAAATAGGAATAGAAAAAAGCATGACTCGAAAAAAAGCCTCACAGTAGACATTTAACCTATTTACTCGTTTACTGTCGCATAATTTCGTCTGCAAATTTTGTCGTCTGCTTAAAATTTTATTTTTTCATTTTTCAATCCTTTACCTATTCAATATTCATGTAAGAAATAATGACATCGTGAATATTTATAACATGAATTTTTATAATGGAAACTATTCAAGGGCGTTAGAATCAGATAGATCTGTGTGTCAAACAGAGCAGACCCTGATCAGACGGTTCCTAGAGGAGCCGTCTGATCTGGGTCTACTCTGTTTGCAAATTGCAAATGAGTGAAAACACAATTATATGAAGAAAAGGGTAAAACAATTACAACTACATTCTCAAACAAGTAGAATTCTGATGAGACGCCGAGCAACTCGGCGACTTCTCTCGATATAACATTTTGCAAATGGGATTCGCCATTGTCAGTGAAGAGTAAAGGAGAATTTAGTAGGCAAAACAAGGCGATGGGAAGTAAAGGAACTGAAGGTTATCGTAGACAATGGAGTATGGGTTTTATACTCGCTTACAGTGACAATTACCTCTTTACTTCATGAATATTCATGCAAAAAATAATGACATCATGGATATGAATTAGATGGCTGTTTATGACAACATATATGGACATGGGATAGTTTGGCCACGCCAGAAACTGTATAATCAGGGTCCATTCTTATAAAGCATTTTAGTTGAGTCTGGGTTCGTTATCAAGCTTTTGATTGCTCAGACTCAACTAAAAGTTTTATAAGCATAGACCCGGATCTATATTAGTCCATAAGCAATTAGAGCAGACTCTGATCAGACGGTCCCTACAGGAGTTTACTCTATTTGTAAACGTAATAAAAAGGCGCATACATGGAGTAAAGGGTTAACCAATTAGATAGAAAGGATTCAACAAAGGATATATACCTTACAATGCTACATCTACCCCAGTCATACAAGTCACCTACCTATCCCTAGAATACCAGCAAGTTTAACTCTTTACTCCATAAAGACCCAGATTAAACGGCCCCTATAGGGGCTGTCTCAACAGGGTATGCTTTGCTTGCTTCTCAAATATTACAGATCTGATTCTAAACTTTCTGTCCCAATTAAAAAAACCTTGCTCATTGTGCCATTATAAAAATTCAGTCAATATATTATTCATGATGTTATTATGTTTCTTACATAAACCCTTCTCTTGCTGAATATTAAAATACATTTCTCCTTCTTTACCCATGCCCTGTTGTATAATTACACATATCTTCACTGTGTACAAGTATTTCGCTGTGCAATCACTGCTGTGGAGTGCACTGGTTGCACAATCAACTTGTAAATAGTGCAGACCCTGATGAGACAGCTCCTACAGGAGCTGTCTGATTTGGGTCTTCACTATTTACAGGTAGGTATATTGACGTGGTAATATTCATGGAGTAAAGGGTTAAATCCATAAAATGGCGGTGATTTGTTGTACATATCAGATAATGGCCCATACCTATTTACTAGTATTTCGCCCTTTACTTGATACAGATGCATTTTTACGTATTTGCAAACAGAGTAGACCAAGGTCAGATATATCCTGTTGGAGACGGTTGATCAAAGTTTTACTCGGTTTACTTATGGAATAATATAAATCTGCATTTTCTGCCATTGTCCAATGTATATTTTTATGTCATCTTAAAACTTCATGTATTAATTTAATAAAGTCATTATTAATATTCATTATGCAAAGGATTACTATTATTGGTGTACTCCATTATGTTATCTTAACCTTTTCACTGCCAACTTTTGTCGTCTGCAAACTTTGTCGTCTGCTACAATTTTCAATTTTCAACTTTTCTTCTTTTTTTCATAAAATAGTAACAGTAACAAACAGTTTGGATCCTGATGAGACGCCGAGTTACTCGGCGTCTCATCTGGATCCAAACTGTTTGCATATGTATTGACAGATCCGGCATTGGCAGCAAAAGGGTTAATTTCATTTTGCAATTTCCGTGTTTTTCTTTCTGTTTCAAAAACGAAAATCCACAATAGTTTTAGTTATTTGAGAAGCATTCGAACTAAATAAAAATACAATGACATAGAATGCAAAATGTAAAATACAAGGACTATTATTTTACTTAACAAAAGAAAACAAATGAAAGACAAACAAATATATACTTACTGTGTAAGATAAAAATGACGAAAGCTAGTATGCGGATCATTTTGGCTGGCTCGTTCCGATCTCTGACAAAATGCAACGCTTTTGGTGCCGGACCTGGGAACTGGTCAGCTTTATAAGGCAATACTTTTCTCGTTTTCTGGTAACAATGTTGCCATGACGTAAGCGTACACAAAACACTGGCAAATACCTTCATCCTAGAAACGGCAAATATGGTTCAGGTATAATTAGTTTGTGACAAAATCGTATTGTTTAGATAGCTAATTGTCACGAGGTGGTCGATTTTTTTTGGGTACATTGTATAACAGATACCTTGTTGACAATCCAAATGGCAAATAAAGGGTCGCAGATTTATATTTATTAACCCATTCCATCATATTGTCACCTTTTGATGTCTCTGTAAAGTCATTTTTGAAACCATTTTGATAAAAAGAGCAAATGCTCTATTTATCACAATTGTTTCAAAACTGCAAAATTCTGAAAAAAATCCTTTTCTCAAGTAAATGCTCCTGTTCGGTATATTTATTCAAAGAGGTTGGGTCTAAAAATAGTCTAGGAGGGTACGATGCACGAGTTTCTCATACTTAACCATTAATTTGATAGAAAAGCCTTTTCACACATTTGCAACAGTGTAGGTCAAGATCAGACAGCTCCTGTAGGATCTGTCTGATCAAGTGTGCTCTGTTTGCTTATAGAATTATATAGATAATTGTTCTATAGTTTTGACCCTGGCAAACAACCTATGTACAGGTCCCAATTATAAAAGTCCAGTTAATACATTGCCTTGACGTTATTACTTCTCACATTTCTTACCTTTCCCTGTTTAATATTCATGAAAGGAATAATGACGTCATGAATATTTATTAAATGATTTTTAGGATGGCATGTATATATACACAGGATGTTTTGGCTCAGTCAGAACCTGTAGAATGAATCAGACCTATATTAAATGTATACCATACTCAGACAATACAGACCATGATCAGAAGGCTTCTATAGGAGCCGTCTATTATTGGTCTATTCTGTTTAACCCTTTCCCTGTTCTGTGTTTATTCCAAATTTCAATACCTATTGAATATTTATTAACAAAATAATAATAAAGAAATATGGAAGGTGAATCATTGTAGATATTTTAGAAAGTAAAGAAACAGATCTATCGAATTATATTAGCAAACAGAGCATACCCTGATCAGATGGCTCCTCTAGGAACCGTCTGATCTGGGTCTACTCTGTTTGCAAATGCGTGAAAGCACGTTTATATGAGGGGAAGGGTTAAATATGCGTTTATATAAAGGAAACTGTTAAGTCGGGGTATTGTTCCATATCAGCTATGACATCAGTTACTGAGAATTTAACCCATAACTCTCGAGATCCCTATACATTGGACATAGTCAAACAGGAGACCCCGATTAGAGGACAGTTTACAGTAGAATCTGTCCTAAGCGGCCTTTCATTTATTGAACACTTGGGTCTTAAAAAGCGGGTGGTTGGGTAATGCAGGGGAAAAGTAATGCAGGGCGATCCTATTGGTGATTTCTGCATTAGTATTGTCCTGCATTATGATACCACCTGCCGTACAGACTTATAATTATACTTCTCTTTGATGACCGCTTAACCCATTACCTCATAGGCTATTTTTAGTTACAACCTCTTAGAATAAATCTGCCGAAAAGGAGCATTAATTAGAGAAAATGAAATTTTTAGAATTTTGTAGTTTGAAACCATTGTGATAAATAGAGCATTTGTTCCTATAGGAGCAAATGCTCTATTTATCACAAAGGTTTAACAAAGTAAATTTTACAGAGTGTCAAAAGTCGTCAATATGAGGGAAAGGGTTAAGACAGCTTCTGTCGTACTTCATGAATATTAATTAAAGGGATAATGACATCATGAATATCAGTTAAATCAATTATATTGCCATATGAACAGAGGAAGTTTTGGCTATGACTGAAGCTGTAGAATCAGATCTATTCAATTTACAATGGCGTAAATAGGCGTATGTATGAAGTAATGGGTTGAGGAAATCTCTGATCTATGGAGTTAGAAGCCCTCTCATAAGAGTCTGCACTGTTTGTCATGTTACACTTTTCTTTAGAAAAATCCCTTAATATTCACCGTAAGCTTAACATGTTTGAATTGTTGGAACAGTCCATTTGAAAATTCAGCAAGGGTTAAGCACTGTGTTATAGAGTAATGCTTACTCGCTATTAGCCTCCTGACTCGCATTTGGTGTAGGGTTCAACGATTTCCTTGTTCAGTATTCATGTAAGAAATAATGACAACATGATTATATATGTAAACTTTTCAAATTAAGTTTTGCTTTAACAAAATCTGTAGAATCAGATCTATATCATGTAAAAAGCAAACAGGACAGGCCCTGATTAGACGGCTCCAATAGGGTCTAGGTCTACTCTGTTTGCAAATGCGTGAAAAGGTGTTTATATTAGGAAAACGGGGTTAATCTGATACTAGTCATGAAATGTTCAATATGCTGTCCGTGATAAAAACTGATTGTGGCAACAACTAGTCAATCATATACAGAAACTGTTTCTCATAAAACAGAAGCCGAATACAAGAAAGAAATTGAAAGATACATTTACGTGACTAACCAATAACCCCACGAGTTAATGATGTTTGGATATTAATTAATCAGCTTGATTTTGTAGTGGCAATGAACGCACGAATGATTGACATGGCAGAAATTGTAAAATCAGATCTGTATAATTCATAAGCAAACAGAATTGACCCTGATCAGACAGCTCCTACAGCAGTCGTCTGATCTGGGTCAATTCTGTTTGTAAAATTGTTAAAGGCATATCTATTGAATAAATTGTTAAGGATATAGAGGAACAGTGTAGATCCAGATACGGGGGTCCGGTATGCACTGGTTTTACATATTTCCACACACAATTTCTTGACGATTCTGTCCTACTAATGAAGGTTATACACTCGCTTAAAACGTCCATTTAGGTACATCGGTTACATGGATTAACAGAATGGGAGAATACAGAAGAACCTGTCTTAACCCATTCCCTTATATTGACGACTATGTAAAAGTCAGTTTGTGAAACCATTGTGATAAATAGAGCATTTGCTCCTATAGGAGCAAATGCTCTATTTATCACAATGGTTTCAAACTAAAAAGTCTATTTTTTTCTTGTCTCTAGTTAATGCTCCTTTTCGGTAGATTTATTTCAAGAGGCAGGATCTAAAAATAGCCTATGAGGTAATGGGTTAAGCGGCCATCAAAAAGACGTCTAAATATGACAGGTGGTAAAAGTAATGCAGAAAGTTCCTATAGGAGCTTTCTGCATTACTCTTGCCCTGCATCAAACAACCACCTGCTTTTTAAGACTCCTATGTTCAAAAAATGAATGACCGCTTAAAACAGAGTATACTGTATATATAAACATGGACACGACTGGAGCGTGAGGTGCCTAGACACATCTAGGCGGCTTGAACGCGGCCACCAGTCAGGGTCTACTTTGTTTACAATTAAACTGTGATTATTGATTTTCGTTGCCTGTCACCGGGCAAACATGTTTATTGTGGTAAGCATCTTTGTAAACAGTCTGTCCAGGTAATAAGCAGCATTTATCTCTGGTTGTGTGCTCATGCCTTTGACACGTATTTACTTTATGTTTAGTTTTCGATTTAAGCTATTGTTCCAATTTAATAGTGGCACAAATACTGTTAATTATGTCCGATATAGGACAAGGTTGAAACACGTGGGATCTAGCTCTAAAGTATTGCCATCTGATTATACTGTGTCATGGTGTAATCTTTTACGTTCATAAGTACCCTTTTCTACGCCTTTACAAGCAGAGTAGACCCAGATCAGACACCTCCTGTAGGAACCGTTTGATCAGAGTCTGCTCTGTTGCTTATGGAATAATATAGATATGAGTCTACACTACAACTAATTTATTCATGAATATTCAATAGGTATTAAAATTTGAAATGAACACAGAACAGGGAAAGGGTTAAGCAAACAGAGCAGACCCTGATCAAGATGATTCCTATAGGAGCCGTCTGATCTGGGTTACTCTGTGAAACTGCATTTATAAGAGGGACAGAAGGGTGAACTCTTTCGCAGTCACGTATTGTCGTCTAAAAAATTTGCCGTCTGCTTCAATTTTTAAATTTCTTCCTTTATATTAAAATTTAATTACAACAATGGGCAGTTTGGATCCAGATGAGACATTAAAACTCATCGTTTGATCTTAATCCAACTCGTTTGCTAAGGTAATCACAAATTCACTATCGGCAGTGAGAAAGTTAATTTAAAACAATGCTGTTTTGCACATTGTATCTGAGTATGTTTAACCCTTTCCCTCATATAAACGCCTTTTCAAAAAGAGTAGACCCAGATCAGGCGGCTCCTTTACTTTCACGCTTACCACCAGATCTATATGTATATCATTCTATAAACAAGTAGAGCAGACCCAAATAAGGCGGACAGGTCCTACAGAAACCATCTGATCCTGGTCTGCTCTACTTGTAATGGCATATTAAGCGTATCTGAGGAGTAGATAGAAGGTTTTTAACCCTTTCCCTGTTCTATTCGTGTTCCAAATTTCAATACCTACTGAATATTCATGAACAAAATAGTTGAATGCTTTGTATGGGGAGGGTCAAATCTAATGTTGTAAGAACTTGTGACCCGACCGAATTTCCTCTAATATGGAAATAAAATATGTTTAAACTAACAAAATAGTTATAATGGAATATTGATTCATTAACAAACATAGCAGACCCTGATCAGAAGGCTCCTATAGGAGCCGTCTGATCTGAGTCTTCTCTGTTTGAAAATGGATGAAAACGCGTTTATGAGGGAAAGGGTTAACCCTTCTCTTGCTGAATTTTAAAATACATTTCTCCTGCTTTACCCATGCCCTGTTGTATAATTACATATATCTTCACTGTGTATAAGTATTTCGCTGTGCAATCACTGCTGTGGAGTGCACTGGTTGCACAATCAACTTGTAAATAGTGCAGACCCTGATGAGACAGCTGCTGCAGGAGCTGTCTCATCTGGGTCTTCACTATTTACAGGTAGGTATATTGACGTGAATAGCAAGAGAAGGGTTAAGACTGACATTCTAATTCGACAGTCCGGTTTCGAGTGGTGTCACTGTATCACTCGATCGTACAAACTTTGAAAGTTAAGGGATCGTGTTTGTTTGTACATTGTAACTGATCTCTATATAATTCGGATTAGTGGTGGAATCGTCAATACAAAATGGCGATTCACCTAATAACTATCTGTGCTTTTCTAATACCAGGTAAGACTGTTATTTTCTCCTCTGCATTTTTCATTTGTGATTTATTTTATTAACATGAGAAAAAATGACATCATGAATATTACTAAGATAGTTTTTTTCTATATTATTACAGAGGCAAACAAAGCGGACCCTGATCAGACGGCTCCAACAGGAGTCGTGTGGTCTGAGTCTACTCAGTTCGCAAAGGTGCTATAAAGCGTACACATCTATGGCGTAGGACCTTTAAAGAGATAGGATTGAACTCCTAGTACGCAAAAACGTCCTGCATTGTCCCACAAATCTCCTCTCTTACAGAGCAACAGATACACGTGCGTACTTAAGTACTAAAATCGTCATTTCTCCACCAAACCCTGTGTTGTGACCACTCTTTAAAATTGTCTCGAAGAGGTCACAACATAGGATTTGGTGGAGAAACAAAGAAGTTATTCTTGAAAAATGTTTTAAGTTATGCATCTTGTCTGGACCTCTGTTTCTTAGATCCAAATGAGACCCCATTTTATCAGGGTCCAAGCGGTTTGATGCATGATCAATAATTTCTGAAACTTTAATCAAATTGGAGGCAAATAAAACTTGCATAAAATCGGAGTGTGACCAGATACAGTTGTTACATTAGGAATGTTTATATTTCATTGTTGGTTTCATTTTTGTTCTACAATGAAGAACAACATCAATTATTGTCCTTTGGAAAACATAATCTATAAATGGAAGTTAAGTTTATCGTAAGGGTCTAGACGTCGGAATTCTGTGTTCCAACCTTACTCAAAAAAAGTTAAATTTACGAAACGCATATATAATAGAATTTCTCGTGGCAATAATAAGACAGGTGGTAGTTTATTGCATTGTGAAAAAAACCCGCTCCTCTGGGACTCGCCCTACATTAACCCATTCTCTCCTTGGCTATTTTAGACCCAACCTCTTTGAATGTATCTACCGAAAAGGAGTATTAACTAGAGGAAAGGACAAATTTAACATTTTGTAGTTGCGCAAAAAATGCGTCACTATGGGATAGTGTGTTTTAAGCAGATACCTGTCTAAAAAGTTCACAATTCTTTTTTACTAACATATAGGACCAGCGAGGTTTTTTCTGTACATCATGTGTGTATATATGTATCTTCTAGCGAGTCACGCCCTGACGCTGTTACTTGGCCCCTCTGACACGGCCCGACAGCTCGGCAAGAATGCTACCCTGGCTTGCATCATCACCAACAAACAAGCCAGCGAGAGTGTCCAGTGGAAATATGTACGTACAGCTACTTATAAATGCTCGATGCAACCTGACGCAAACTGCTTGGATAATTTTACAGACCATATGCATAACGTGCAGCACTGTATTATAACTGTTGAAAACTGTCAACCTATAGAGACTCTGACTTAACCCTGTATCTACATAGTTTACAGCTGCATATATGTATTTTTCTAAAATTGTGGGCTAAAATAGTTTAACCCTTTACTCCATAAATACGTTTTCTGAGCCTTTGCAAATAGAGTAGACCCAGGTCAGGGTCTATGCTGATTGCTTATGACATAATATAGATCTAATTATGAACGTTATATTTTGGTTAGACATGTGTTCATATGTTATCAACATACTGCTAATTAATATACGATGCCATTACGTCTTAAATGAATATTCATTTAGTAAACGGATAACTGATAAAATGTAACACACCTGATCTTAGATCGACATAATTATAGCATAGACATACCAGAAGCATGCATCTGAAATCAATTAGCCATTTCCTTCATATAAACGTGTGTTCACGCATCTGCAAACAGAGTAGACTCAGATAAGACGGCTCCTATAGGAGCCGTCTGATCAGGGTCTGCTCTGTTTGCTAATAGAATTTAATTAAATCTGTTTCCCTACTTTCTAAAATGGCTACACTGTTCCACCTTTCACATTCCATTATAACTACTTTGTCCATGAATATTCAGTAGGTATTGAATTTTTTGAATAAACATTGATCAGGGAAAGAGGCATATATCTTAAATCAAATAAGCTACTATCCCTTTACTTTATACGCATTCAACGCATTTTCTTGGAGCAGTTATAGATTAGACGGGTTCCTGTAGTAGCCGTCTGACCATAGTCTGCTCTCTTTGCTTATTGAATAATATGGATCTGAGTCTACAGTTACTGCCATGATAAATATATTCTTGTAGCCGTAAGCCACAATAAAAAGTATTCTTTTTAATATTCACGAAGTCATGAATTTAAAAAAGGTTAACATCACGTTAGACCATTGGTGTTTCTTTTACAGCAGCCAGCAGGCAGTAATGCATTCACTGCCCTCTCTTTCAATGAGAACATTCTAGCCGACCCCACCAAGTACGCTATTAAGTGGACATACAATCTTACAGTGATAGGTTTGGAGACCTCGGACGCCGGGCTGTACCGATGTACGGCAGGATCCAGCGACTACGACGCCGTTCTGACTGTAGTCGGTACGTATCACGTGATATTCTGTCATGTGCTGGCTCCATTTAGAATGAAATACACTTAAGGGCAGAATAGAAACATGACACACTTTCAATTTGCTTTCACGTGTAAGAAGGAGAAATGACGATTTGAGTACGCACCTTTATCTGTTGTTCTGTATAATTATTTTAGTTCGGAAACTTTAAGGCACGACTGGTACATTAATAATCCCTGTGGAGCCCAATTTTAACGAACTGCTAGTAATTCATTGAGCTCTGTTCTGTGTATTGTTTGGATTGTTTTACAGATCTGCCAAAGAATGTTAGCCTGGAGATGATAGGAGAACCCGCTAACGGTGAGACCCACAACCTCACGTGTCGAGCCACAGACGGTCTGCCACCGCCGGACATCAAATGGATGGTCAACGGTGCGGACATGACCGGTCAGGCGACCACGGAAAACACGACGAATGCCTCTGGTGAACGTTTAGCTATTTTTGAACTGACAAAACATGTCCAATTTATTTTATCGTATGTGTTATTAATTAAAGTACAGTAAACCCTGTCCATAGCAACTACCCAACACTTTCCTCTTTGAATATTTCTCCATGAATATTTATGTGAGAAATAATGACACCTTGAATACTAATTAGGTGAATTCTAACACAGAAAATTTCGGTCATGGCAGACGCTGTAGAATCATATATGTATTATGTCATCAGCAAAAAGAGCAGACCCTGATCAGACGGCTCCTATAGGTATTTAATATTAATGACGTGTTTATTCCTTACATAAATATTCAAGGCGTATTTCTTACATAGATATTCATGGCGTAAAGGGTTAGGTCAGAATTTGCTGTGTAAACGCTTTTTGAGTTTCTATAAAACATTCCCGCATATTGACGCCTTTTGACGCTTCTGTAAAAGTCACTTTGTGTAACCATTGTGAGAAAATGCTCTATTTATTACAATGGTTTCAAAACTACACAATTCTGAAAATTTCCTTTTCACTAGTTAATGCTCCTTTTTGGTAGATTTAATCAAAGAGGTTAGGTCTAAAAATAGCCTAAGTGGGAATGGGTTAAAACAGCAACTACATGTACACTTTCATGAAAATCCTCTTAATAATTTGTGAAATGTATCATTTCAGGCTATGGTGACATTACGAGTAATCTGCCCTTGGCGCTGACGGAAGCACTGAACGGTAAGGGTGTTGAGTGTATCCTGTCCTACCGAGGCTGGGAGAGCGCCATGAAGGCCACGTACACGCTGCAGACTAGTAAGTGTTAGACCTTCACCTGATGAGAAATAATCACTGTATGAATATTAATTAACTATGTTTACAAGGACATAAACAATGGAACGTATGTCATACTCGAAACTGTAGAATCAGATCTATATCTTATGATGTGCAGACAAAGCAGACCCTGATCAGACGGTTTCTACAGGAGCTGTCTGATCAGGGTCTTTTCTGTTTGCAAAAGCGTCTCTATCAGGTAAATAGTTCAGGTAGCCAACGTCAGCACCTGGTTAGTTATAAAGAAAGCAATCATCATCTTAATTCGTTGAAATTCTGTCAACAACGAAACCATTAACAGTTTCTCATCTCTAATGAACCGCCATATGACTACGAGACCCGTCGTAATAAAACGCACAATCTTGTGCACGTTCCACATTGCAAACACTATTGACCCAGACGAGTTACAACGCCAGAGTAGCTGTGTCTGAACAGGTTCTATGCTGTGTGTCATATCAGATAAAACACTTTGACCGCCGATATGTGTCAGAGTGACATTTATAAGATGGTTGATTGAAGATATAATTATGAAGTGTTTGTAAAACTCTTCCTCTTTCTCATGACAGGACCACAGGGGTCTGAAGTGTGCCTGGACCCCAAAATGGCACACCTGTGTAAAACAAATCCATTCTGGGTCGCAGTCATTGATTACATATATATACATAAGAATTTATATATATGTAATCAATGACTTCTACCCAGAATGGATTTTTTACACAGGTGTGCCATTTTGGGGTACAGGCACACTTCAGACCCCTGTGGACAGGACTGGGCCATATTAAACTAAAAACTTGTTCTCTGTAAAACTTTTCATATGCTATAAGTCTCCGGTTTCCGGTTAAACTATCAGATTGGGTCCTGACGAGATGCCGAGTAACTAAACGCCTCGCATGAAATTTTAACTTTACATTAGTTACAACAAATTCGCCACTAGCGTGCAAAGACTTAAGCATGAAAGTTAAAGACACGTTTGTCGTAGCTGTTTGTGTGTCAGAGACATCCCTGACGTAGCTGTTAATGTGGCTAAATCATGCTTGTCGTAGCTAGCCGTGTGTCAACTCTTGCTTGTCGTAACTGTCTGTATCATGGCGTCTCTCTGTTCTGCTTTCAGTCTACCCTGGTGGGTATGCCGGTACAGGGACCGGATTCTTCAATCCTGCACCCATCGTCATAGCGTCAGGCTCGAACACAAACTTCTCTTCAGCTTCGCACCAAACTACTGGTATATATGTTTTGTTAACCCTGTGTCGCATGCATATTCATGTATGAAATAATGACTATATGAATAACAATTAACTGATTTTTATATCATAGTGAACATGGGAAGTGTGTCCATAGCAGAAACGGTAGAGTCGGGTCTATGTTATTCCATAAGCAAACAGAGCAGATCCTGGTCAGACGTCTCCTTCAGGAGCTGTGCGTTCCGAGTCAGCTCTGTTTGCAAAGGCGTCCAAAGATGTCTCTATGAGGTAAATGGTTATTTCTAAAGGTTTAAAACGTTACTTTTAATCCAGACTATTCAATCACGAACTAATCTATACCACGATTCTTTTTTACCATCAGTTATAAGTTTGCAAAACCCTACTTCGATAATTCAGAACGCTGATTGCATTCACCTTTACCAAACAACCGTTCCTAAATTTCTGATTTTATTGTTTCTAAATTGTTTGCCACTATTTTATGTCCACATTTTCTTTCTTTATATACTAGTTTGCCTTCAAACGTCGTTTTTCTTATTTGATGTCATGCATTGTCAATCACCGTTATACGTTACCAAGCGTAAGAAGTCTGCATTTGATTTACAAGTATACGTATGTCATTTCATAATATTATGCAGCTGTTCATTTTTCTGTATTTTTCTACACTGATAGTGTTTGACGTACTTTGAAAACAATCTACCCGTATATACTGCTCGATATAGTCTTTTCGCAGCTTTCGATGATATAAGTATGATAGTGGCAAGCATAGAGATCAGGGTTCATGCTTATAAAACTTTTAGTTGAGTCTGAGTTCGTTCGCAAGTTTTTGATTAGTCAGATTTGAGCCTTTGGCTCAAATCTGACCAATCAAAAGCTTGAGAACTCAAATCTGACCAATCAAAAGCTTGAGAACGAACTCAGACTCAACTTAAATGTTTATAAGCATGGACCCAGTACAGACTTCATACGTTGGGATATTATACCCTGTTGTGACATATTCATGAGGAGTAGCTACGTCATATCTTTTGTAACACATTGTATCTCGTGGTAATGGTCTAAAAACCGGAGATTTCCTCGAGAGTGAGTGGCCATTGTTCTTATCTAAACTTGTGACCACCGATAAACCGGTCGTCATTGTAGGGGATTTAAATATCCACCTTGACATTCCAAATGACAGAAACACTGCTAACTTTGTTAGTACACTCGAATCATTTGGACTGCGACAGCATGTAAATGAAGCCACTCATGTGGGGGGACATACTCTTGATGTTGTTATTACACGAGATGGTGATGACTGTGTGTCAAACATTGAAGTCACGGACCCTGGACTGTCCGACAGTAGTGGTAAAATTTCGCGAGATCATTTTTCTGTGACTTTCGAGGCAAAGGCCGCAAAACCTCCAACAGTGAGGAAAACTGTTTCATTTCGGAAACTTAGGGCAATTAATATCGAATCATTCAAAAGGGACCTCCTCGACTCAGTACCCATCGAGACAAGTATGCAAACGGCAGATGTTGATGAGCTGGTTAAATCATATACACACATACTGGCAGCACTTGTCAATAAACATGCACCACTGTGTACTAAAACCATAACACTCAGACCATCATGTCCTTGGTATACCCAGGAACTGCACGATGCAAAACATGTAAAGCGCAAATTGGAACGGAACTGGAAAAAGTCCAGGCTCACAATAGACCATCAGCTATACAGAGAACAGTGTGCCAAAGTCAATAAGCTGCTGATAAAGTCGAGAATTGATTTCTACTCAGAGAAAATTGAAACATGCCAGGCAGACTCAAAAAGTCTTTTCAAAGTCACTAAACATCTGCTAGGTTCAAATAATGATATCGCATTGCCTAAGAATTCATCCTCGAAACAACTTGCACAAGACTTCAGTGACTTTTTCGTTGAAAAGGTGGACAAAATACGGGCAGATATTTCATCAGGCACTGTATCCAGTGTGCCGAATACCACTGAGATGCAGCATTCAACAAACTTTTTAGAAAAGTTTGATGCGGCTACAGTGGAAGAAGTAGAACAGATCATTAAGGCATCCCCCTGTAAGTATTGCGAACTGGATCCAATACCTACATGGCTGCTAAAGGCATGCCTTGATGAACTCCTACCGATTTTGACAAACATTATTAACTCCTCTTTAGACACTGCCTGCGTTCCAAAAAGTTTCAAGACGTCACATGTCAGACCCCTTCTAAAGAAACCTGATCTCGATTCAAATGAACTTAAAAATTATAGGCCTGTATCAAATCTGCCATTTGTCTCCAAAGTATTAGAAAAAGTTGTTGACAAACGCATTGAGTCCCATCTGACCTCAAACAGTCTACACGAGCAGCATCAGTCAACATACCGAAAGCATCATTCAACAGACACTGCTCTTCTGAAAGTTCAAAACGATATCCTTCAATCCCTAGATAGAAACGAAATTACAATTCTGGTGATGCTTGACTTATCGGCTGCATTTGATACTATCGATCACGAAACGTTGCTGAAATGCCTGGAAAGAGACTTCGGAATCATTGGGAAACCTCTTGAGTGGATGACCTCCTATCTAAATGACCGCTATCAAAAAGTGTCAATAGATGGGGAATTGTCCACTCCAGTTAACATGAGATATAGCGTGCCACAGGGATCGGTCCTAGGACCGAAGCACTACATCATGTACACAAAACCTGTCGGCTCAATATGCAGAACCCATGGGCTCAACCACCATTTTTATGCCGATGACTCACAATTATACCTATCATTTAAGCCCAAGGACATTTCGTGTCAACAGGAAGCTTTATCACGAGTTGAGAACTGTCTCAAGGAGCTAGTGTCTTGGATGCACCAGAACATGCTGAAGCTCAATACTGACAAAACCGAGGTCATACTGTTTCATACTAAAAACACAGAAGTACCTGAAGAGATTCATGTGCAAGTAGGACCCTCTAAAATCAAGCCATCTCTGTGTATAAAGAATCTCGGCGCATGGCTCGATTCACAAATGGATATGACATCACACATCATTTCCGTGTGTAGGTCTAGTTATGCACAGCTCCGACGAATAGGTCATATAAGAAAGTATCTCTCGCCTGCTGCTACCAAGACTTTGGTGAACTCTCTGGTTACATCAAAGATAGACTACTGCAACTCATTGCTGCATGGAATTCCAAACAAAACACTGCGGAAGCTTCAAAGAGTGCAAAACACAGCAGCCCGCATCATAACAAGGACGTCTCGATATAATCATATCACGCCGGTTTTGAGAGAACTTCACTGGCTTCCGGTTCAGCATCGGATTGAATTCAAAATTCTGACACTTACGTATAAGGCCATGCACAATAAATCCGCCAAGTACATTGTCGACATGCTTGACGTGTACAGGCCCCGCAGAGAATTAAGATCAGCAAGTAGTTCTTTGTCGTTGGTTGTACCAAAAAGTCGTAAGGTAAAGTACGGTGAGAGAAGTTTCATGCATGCAGCTCCCAAACTCTGGAATGCTCTTCCATCAGGCATTAGAGATGCAAGCTCACTGGCATGTTTCAAAAAATCTCTGAAAACGCATTTCTTCAACATATATTATTAGGGCAGTTTAGAAAACGTACCTGCTAATCGTCGGTTATCATAATTGCTGCATTGGCCACAGAGTGTTGATCCTGCCACTTCCTTATGACTGTGGACTTTTAAACCCCTTTTTCAAATATAATGCTCCACAAATGTAGAAAATAGATAAATGAATAACAAAAACCTCATCCATATTTTTATGGACTTCTAGGGAATCCCCTTGCTGTTGAACGTGCGGGTGTTGTGTCAGCGGGATTCCGCTGTCCAGTTGTTGCGGTGGCCGAGGGAGTGCTGTTGTCAAACGGGGCATCCCTATATGCTTGGTACCTCTGGTAACTCCAGTTCCAATGCCGGAGGGAGCACCGTAGTGGAACAGGGCATCCCTCTACGGTATAATTCCGCGCTGGTACATTGGGAGTCTTGCTGGCATGACTTGCTACCCTGCCCTTAACCAGTGCCAGGGATTCCTGTTAAGCTGACCCAGTTTCCGTATTTTTGCTTACCAGTGAACTGGGTCGTGTAATATATGGGCAGCGGGCAAATTAAGCCTGTACGGTCTAATGCAGCATCGCGTGTCTCAGTCAGTCTCGATTTGTCCGATGTGATTCCTTTGCCATTGCAGCCGGTGGGATACGTTGCAGGAACAGTATACGTGATACCTTCTTTAGCTCTACTTTGGCTGGGCTTTTTGGGTTCCCATAATAAGACATTTTATTCTGTAATTAAACTTTGGATATACCCAATTACAACTCTATTAAAATATGATACGCTGTGTACTCCCTCATTGCCATAGCGGGTCGAATAGTGTTTGACTGGAGGGGTTGCATAGTGCGCGTATATAACAGTTGTGTATTTGTATTGCTTAGTTTATATGCATGAACTTCAAATTGATCTGTTCTGTTACCCAATTTTCCGGCAATATTTTATGTGCAGTGTTGTATGTTAAACGAATGTACCCAAGTCTGTTGAGTCTGGGTCAAAATTATGGGACTTACTGGCACTGCGCATAGAATGTTGCATTCAAGTTTTGTTTTTTATAATCTGAGTGCGTTGACACACTATATAATAGAACATAATACGACACAGACAGATAAACTTACGGAAAAGATTAGCTTATTTACCAATGTCCTAAATAAATTTTATTTTATTATTATTCTTATCTATATATAAGTATTAAATATATTTTATTTTAAATGTTCTGTAAATTACGCATTATTGTACAGTAAATATATCTTTGTGAAGCGCTTTTGAACGCACATATCCTGTATGAAAAGAGCGCTATATAAATGTGGTATAATAATAATAATAATAATTGTATCAAGGAGAGGATACCTATGGAGACAATCCTTTTTCTCATGTGCTGATGTAATTTCTGAATTGTATATATAACTGAAAGAAATAATTTTGGTAAAATGATGATACTCACCTTTCCATTCGGCCGCCCGTTGACACCAATCTGATAACATGTAGGCTATACAAATCAGTATATGGCGATTTTGAAAAAAATCTGATTTACTACATACATTTGCATTTAAATATTATGTCATATCAATATATTTAGTGTAAAGTATTTAGTAAATCGGAGGGATTTTTCAAAATTAAGTTCTTTATTTCTTCATCAAACCCTATGTTGTGACC
The DNA here is from genome assembly GCA_963576725.1 of Azorinus chamasolen. NCBI lineage: Eukaryota > Metazoa > Mollusca > Bivalvia > Cardiida > Solecurtidae > Azorinus > Azorinus chamasolen. The sequence continues at coordinate 63,815,780 of OY755243.1, read as the reverse complement.
ACTCTCTAGAATCGTCTCGAAGAGACGATTCTAAGGAGTGGTCACAACATAGAGTTTGGTGGAGAAATAACGATTTTACGATTTTAGCACGTATATCTGTTGTTCTGAAAGTACACGTGTATGGAATATTTTCGGCCCCCATTCTGTTCTGGTACTTGCGCTAATAACCGAAATTTTCTTCTTGAACATCTTATTAACTACATGAGTGGCTGACTGAAATAAGCAGATAGTGTTACATGAATTAAAGGCGCGTCCTCAAATAAACTAATTAAAATATGTTCAACTATAGTTCACCAATAGTGAGTGTGTGTTTACCTATACAGTTTGCATCTAGATGAGACACCGAGTAACTCGACGTCTCATCATGATCCATACCGGCTGAAGCTGCGATATTTTTTTATAATAAAAAAGGACGCAAGTCAAACTAGAAACTGAAGCAGACGACAAATTTTGCAGACAACAAAACGTGACAGAATTAAAGACAGTCTCCGGTATATTTATAATTGCAATAATTAATACTCATTTTAATTTAGATATTCTGGAAAATTTCAAATCCTTTCCACACGTGGCGGTATCGAAACGACGCACAAAGTCCATACAGAGCAATTTATCCATCCGAGATATATACAATAGTGTACATGTATATTGTTTTCGTTCAGTAGGGTCCGGTATGACTTTTCACATGTGTACACAACATTAACGCCTTACTCCATAAACACGCATTCCTTTCTACGCCTTTGCAAACAGAGTAGACCCAGATCAGACGGCTCCTATAGGAGCCGTCTGATCAGGGTCTTCTCTGTTTGCTTATGAAATTTATAATATATATATTCTACAGTTTCTGTCATGGCCATGGCTTCCCGTCTTCATGTGTCATTATAAAAAACAAACACCTAAACTAAGTAATACTCATGATGTCATTATTTCTTACACTAATAGCCATGGAGTAAAGGGTTAGGTCAGTTCGACACCCTCAGGTCTGATCGTACCGACATGACACGTATAGCATATTGCCATATTTCAGGCGGAATGCCGAAGTCCGGTATGTTTCTAATGCGCTTCCTGAAACAGAGTGTTGACGAGAACATCAACTGGGAGATACAACAGTACAAGCCCTGACGGATACAGCTGTACACACCCTGACAGCTCTCGCAAATTTGACAACTATACAAACCCTGACAGCTCTGGCCAAATCCTGACAGTCCTGTGAAAATTAATGTCCGTCCATGGTTGGGGTTGGTGCAGTTTAGCTATTTCCGAGTCCATCCAGCTTTTCAGAAACTGTTGACTGAGTGTCAAATAGCTTGGATCCTGGTGAGACGCCGTGTATCTCGAAGTCTTATCTGGATCCAAACCGTTTGTAAATGGGAATCAGGTCGCAGATTAATGCGGCGGTCAGTCTGGGTGTATATTGTTTTTAACCCATTCCCTCATATTGATGCCTTTTGAAACTTTTTGAAACCATTGTGATAAATAGAGCATTTGATCCATAGGAGCAAATGCTCTTTTTTCACAATGTTTTCAAAACTACACAATTCTTTCTAGTAACTGTTCCTTCTCGGTACATTTATTCAAAGAAACTGGGTCTAAATATAGCCTATGAGGGAATGGGGTAGCCAATGCGAGTAGCCAATGTTTCTTTTACTTTTACTAATTAATTGCTAATCAGCTGGACAATGTAATGGAATTGAAAACAATATATGTCAATAAGCAACAATAAAACACTAAACAGTATGGACCTCGTAGGCGCGTTCTGTTTTTGCTTCCCGTCTCCATCCGTATTATCAATAACCGTTTAGCTGTAAGGGAGTGAAAGGCAACTTGTTAAGGCAACTATGGCGTTCCATAGTTATCTCATAGATACACAGTTACAAACAGAGAATACCTAGATCAGACAGCTCCTTTAGAAGCTTCCTAATCAGGGTCTGCTTTGTTTGCTTATGGAACTATATAGAAATGGTTCTAAAGTTTCTGTCATTGCCAAATGCCTCATTGTTTAGGAATGTTATTATACAAATTCAGTCAATGAATATTGATGAAGTAACAGATTCTTGCGGAATTATGTATGAAGTAAATGGGGAAAACGCCTATTGTCTTGATTTTCAACAAAGTAATAAACTCAACAAAATGTCTAATTGGTCATATGACATTTTGACCAAAATATGAAAACCAGCAGGTTGTACGCAGATGTAATATGCATAGAAGGAAGAAGTTATTGCAAAAAGAGTAACCATCAAAAGGTTATGTGTACGTCAACTTGTATACAAAGTTTAAGAAAACAATATTAATTAGCTTTTAAAATATTTAAGATTGACAGATGACCAATTAGAAACTTTGTTGAGTATATCATCCTAACACATTTAGTGCCTTTTTATCTGATTCATATCTAGCAAAGTTGGTAACTAAATAATTGTGCACGTTTTAAGCTTTAGTCCGTTCAGGCGAGTTACAAACAGTTTGGAACCAGATAAGACGCTAATTAACTCGGTTTCTCATCAGGGTGCAAACTGTTTGTCTCTCTGGTCTTGTTTTGAAAAGAAACTAACGATACACCATTTAGAAAACTGAAGTACATGTATACCAGTCCCACTGGTTTCAGAGATACACAGTTTCTTTTTTTAAGTTATTAAATCAGTGGCAATAACTCAACAATTATCCGGATGAACCAATTCAAAAACTCTAGGTGCACAAATGCCCATGCTGGTGAATATTCCCGTGAGGTTTTGTGACTCTAGCCCTACTGGTTTCAGAGATACGCGCGACACAAGTTTGTGACAGGCGGACGGACGGACAGTCACCTCTGACAAAACAATAGTGTAGTGCTTTTTATCTAGCTACCAATGCAGTGTTACAGTATCCGAGGATTTAGATGATAAAAACTCGATAATCCAAACACTCAAATAAGTACAAAGTGAATCATATTAGGTCTTTCATCCTTTCCCTCATACAAACGCTTTTATGCAGCTGTAAACCGAGCAGATCCAGATCATACGGCTCTTGGAGGAGCCGTGTGAGCAGGGTCTACTCTGTTTGCTTATGAAATTATTATATACCGGTATCTATGGTTTCTACCACAGGTGCCCTTCGCCTGCTATGTCTCAACAACTCCATCACAAATACATTATTTTTATGCCCCCGTTGACGATAGTCAGGGGGCATTATGTTTTGCACATGTCCGTCCGTCTGTATGTCCGTGTGTCACGCTTTTACGTGAAGTTGGTTGTCACAGTTTTTTCCAAGTGTTATATGTCAGTAATTTCTACACATGAAACTTCACATACACATTAATCACCATCTGTGCTATCATTTGGCACCCCATCCATGCTGCCCGCTAGCCCAAGATCAAGGTCAAATGACTTGGAAATTTTACGTGCAGTTGGTTTTCACATTTACGTGCAGTTGGTTGTTACGGTTTTTCATTGTCTTATATCTCACTAACCACTATAGCTATTGGCATGGAATTGCATATATACATTGAACACCATCCATACTTTCATTGCGCACCCAGTCCATGCTGCCCGCAAGGTCAAGGTCAAATGATGTCATGTACAGCTAGGCAAGCACCACCACGGGGGCATCGCTGTGTCTTACAGACACACTTTTCTAGTTAATCATTTAATCACACGTCATAAGATAGTTTTCTGACCCAACCATAAAAATGATTTTATTTGTTGCGAACACCCCCTGCTCTATATAATAGGTAAAAGCTATTAAACTCCGGCCGAAATCTGCTAAAAATCCATGGGTGCATTCACTGCAATCTACCTTGAAAGGACGTCGTGTATATTTATCAGCTTTTTTTTTGCAATGACATAATATATACACAGGCGTTTTGGGCATTGGTAAGAAACTGTGGTATCGGGTCTATTATAGTTTCATTAGCAAACACAGCAGACCCTAGTGAAACGGCTCCTACATGAGCTGATTAATCTGGATCAACTCTATTTGCAAAGGTATGTAAAAAACGTTTACATAAGGGAAAGGTTTAATGAGGAAATGATTAAATAAGAGGAAGTAAAAAAATGGATCAAAGATACCGAGATCTTTTTCATGCCAGATCAGATGTTACTGGTGTACGTGCATTGTCTCTTTATTAAGTACCACTGACAGGGTATCCACACGCTATGGACGAACGTCTCATTACCTAGACAAACCTGAAGTCTGGTTGACACTCCTGTCTTATTTTTAACTCTTGCTGCCAATGTAGCATCTGTGATTACTTATGCAAACAGTTTGGATCAAGATGAGATGCCAAATAACTCTGCGTCTCATCAGGATCCAAACTGTTTGTTATTGTTAACTCAAAATGAAGAAAAACTGAAAATTGTAGCAGACGACAAAGTTTGCAACAAAGGAGTTAAAAAGAAAGACAATACCATATAGCTTGTATTTAACTATTTGCATACAGGAAATGAGCTTTCAAACAGTGTACAATGTAGTCCCAAATCTGGTGGCTCCTATATAAACCCTTTGATCAGGGTCTGCACTGTTTGTCACTCAAAATCCTCTCACAAATTATACCCGTTCATACTGAATGAATTCTGCCTTTAAACAGTGGTCGACTATTCCACTCTGTTAATGCATCGTTGAAAGGGTTAAGGACCACCCAGACCTTGTTTTGAGCAGGGAAGACCGACAAATGTCCTCAATTATGACTAGGGGGTGGGGGCTCCATGGCTGAGTGGTTATCGTCTTTGACTGAAATCATTTAGCCCCTCGCCACTGTGGTTTGAATCCTCTCCAGGGCATTCAGATTTTCACTAGAGGAAGCCTACCAGCTGGCTTGCTTGTAGGTCAATGGTTCTACCTGGGTGTTTTTCCTTGTATGAAACACTGCAATGTGTTCCATGCACAGAAGCACCTCTAGGGTCTTTCTCCACCTGTAATTAGCTAAACATTGGGATATGGTTTCAAACTACAACATTCTAAAATTTTCCTTTTCTCTAGTTATGTTCCTTTTCGGTAGATTTACTCAAAAAGGTTGTATCTAAATAGCCTATGAGGTAATGGGCTAAAGCTATGCAAAACCCTGATACAACGGGAGCTTTTTGCATTACATATACTTTCATCCTTCATTAAGCAACCACCTGCTCTTAAAGATTCTACTGCAGAGGCTACTTAAAAGATGTTTATTCTTGAGAATCTGAACACAGTAGCTTAATGCTGGATCAAAGTACTTTCGTCTTGCATTAAAGGAAGACACCGGAGTTTGGCATTGTAAAATTAATAAATTACTCACAAAATGCATACGCTTGCTAAAACATTACTATAATAAAGTGCAAGACTTATCATCATCTACATACATTGTACAGTAAAAACCTCTCTATAACGGCCACTAAATTACATCAAGTATTTTGTGTTAAAGGCAAGTGGCTGCCTAAAGCAAGGTGAAAGTAAATCAGAATGCTCCTATAGGAGCGTTCTTTTTTACTTTCACCTTGCTTTAAGCAGCCACCTGTCCTAAATACCAACTAACACAATTTAGTGACCGTTATAGAGAGGTTTTACTGTATAAGTATTTGACCTTTTACTGAACGTCTCCGACCCAAACTCAAGGGTGGTAAAATCTTGCAGGAGACTACATTATGGCCTATATAGTCAATTGCGAGTTTCTCACCACGTTCTCACGCACTTGAATGGCCTAGACAAAAAAATCAAAAACTCGTACACTGATATGTATATTATCATAAAACATTAACCCTTTCCCTGTTCAATATTCATGTTAGAAATAATGACATCATGAATATTTATTAGCTGAATTTTTTATGATGTAAACTTTTCAAGGAAATGTTTTGCTTTGACAAAAATTGTTAAATCAGATCTATATCATATAAAAAGCAAATCCTGATCAGACGGCTCCTGTAAAAGCCATCTGCTCTGTTTGCAAATGTGTGAAAAGGTGTTCATATGAAGGAAAGAGTTAAATAATATAAGAACTTTGTATGGTAGTGGTAATGTTTCAACATGCTTAGGCGTTTTGTCAATATAATTTATAAAGTAATTTTGCAAACTCAAAACCGGTGTCTACCTTTAAGCAAACACCTACTTTTTAAGACATCAATGTTCATTAACTAAGTTTCCTCAATAGAATTCTACCTATCTAACTTGACAAACACTAATTATCTATCTTAGTATGGATGTGGAATATTCAAAGACACGGGTACATTTCTTTCTTTATTTATAATGAAATGACAATTATGATAGATGATGTAAGATATGACGATGAATGATGAGTTTTTACAACAAAATGAGTTATGTGCAGTCTTAATCATGAAAGAGGCTTTCTTTCCTTGAAACAAACTTGAAACAGAAAATAGTCCGATAAACTACATAAAACTAAATTTTTGCCTTAATTGTTACTCCATAGAGACGCCTTTTGGCACCTTTGCAAACAGAGTAGATCCATATCAGACGGCTCCTGTAGCTGTCTGATCTGGGTCTACACTGTTTGCAAATGCATTAATATGCGTCTTCATTAAGTAAAGGGTTAACAGAGTATAAGTCCCAGATCTGGTGAGGTTGTAGTGACACATGCTCACATTATGTGTCAGTGTACACATGATGACCACTTGTAGAATATCCTTTTCATTACCCTTTGAATGCAAGAAACAAGTGTACTGGTATTTGCAAAAAATAGTGCAGACCCAAATCATGCCACTCTGATCAGAGTCTGCACTGTTTGTCACATACGAACATCTTGCAATTTTTAACCCTTCACTGGCTATTCACGCCAATATACCTACATGTACCTGTAATATGAAGACCCAGATGAGACAGCTCCTGCAGGAGCTGTCTCATCAGGGTCTGCACTATTTACAAGTTGATTGTGCAACCAATGCACTCCACAGCAGTGATTGCACGGCGAAATACTTGTACACAGTGAAGATACATGTATATGTAATTATACAACAGGGCATGGGTAAAGAAGGATAAATGTTTTAAATTTCAGCAAGAGAAGGGTTAAGCCTTTCATACTGTATGAACTCTACAGTTAACACTTTTCCATGTTAAATACATACATGTGATAACCTGCTGAGGCATGTCAGGTAGATTTAGGAAATTTGTCAGGTAGATTTGACTTTGTCAGGTAGATTTTACTGACGCGACAAAGGAGGAAAAAAGAAATGATTGATACATGTACTTATGTTTGTTATACTTTTTCACATTATCATTCATACTTTACCATAAATGCAGGCTGAAAGTGGCATTATGCCATACCATTATAAATCTTACATTACACACATAACATTTACACACTTAACCCTTTCCCTCATATAAACACTTTTTTCACGCATAAATTTGCAAAGAGAATAGACCCAGATCAGATGGCTCCTACAGGAGCTGTCTAGTCAGGGTCTGCTCTGTTTGCTTATGATAAAGGAATGATTCTACACTTTCTGGTTTGGCCAAAAAATCCAATGAGGTGTTAAAATCCCCATTAACCCTTTCCTTCATATAAACAAGTTTTCATGCTTTTGCAAACAGAGTAGACCCAGATCAGACAGCTCCTATATAGGAGCCATCTGATCAGGGTCTGCCCTGTTTGCTTTTGGAATTTTAAAAATATTTCTGTACTTTCTAAAATGGCAATAAAGTTACAATCTCCATATTTCTTTATATAACTACTTTGTTTATGAATATTCAGTAGGGACTGGAATTTGGAATGAAAATGGAACAGGAAAGGGTTAAAAACAAATACTAATAATTGACATGCAGTAATAATTCTAGATTTTTTTCATGGGTCAAAAGTAACTTTAAAATCAATAGGTCTCAAGCACAAAACACTGGGTGCCTTATTAAATAATGTCATGAAAAAAATCAATATTTATTACTGTTTTATCATATAATGAAAAAGAAATTCTATTTTATTTTATTTTATAATAACATTTTTATTTTTATTTTTTTTTGCTTATTGTGTAGCCCTTATTTAGCTATACTCCCAATGACAACCTTTACTCAGTTCAAGTCAGTTAAACCTTTACTCAGTTCAAATTATTTACTGCAAACATTGAGCAGTCACAGAAATGTTGAAATCCCAACAGGGTCCAAAGGCCGTGTTTTAGCCCGTATCTACAATCGTCACGAAAACTGATGACATTTCAACTTTATATAGTTATTATTTTTTGAAGAGTTTGCAGTGGTAGATAATATTTCAGGTGTTTTCAATTACTTCTTTAGTGTCTTTACCACTAATTATATAATGAAAAAGTAATTTTGTGTACAAATCAAAATCAAATGAATGATTATCAGTTCAAACAGTCTTATTTTCGAAGTGTTTCGACCCATTGCAACAACGAGGCCAAGCACAACTTTCTTTGACAAGGAAACAGGGAAGCATTTCTATGTCTTATAACTTAATTATGAGAATATAGTTCCTATTATAGGGTCATGACACTCCCATGTCGCCTCGCTTGAGTAATAAACCTGCTGCATGTGATATTTATGATAGACGTTTGCATTTTGACACGACTGGTTCCCGAACAATTTATTTGGTAAAGTCCAGTAGAGTGAAAACCGGAACCACCTCGTGATTATGTAATTCGGGTGTTCTCCATGGTCTCCACAGGGGATTCCCTTGATTGGTCCCTACCAAAACAGACCAAGCGTGGATCACAGCATGATAGCAAGCTAAAGGTGGTCTGTGTGTGTACAGAACTAACAGATAAACTCCACCAGGGAGGAAAATGTATATTTCTAAAAAAAAATTGCCTCGCAAACTTTCAAAAACGGTAGATTCGCATACCGTTCAGGTAGAACGGTAAACCACCACTGAAAACGGTAGAATTCACCAACCGTCGGTAGTTATCACATGTATGTAAATATTTATGTAAGACATCATGAATATATAAATTCATTAGCTGAATAATTATAAAGGCATAAGTACACAGGATTTGTTTGGTATTGGTAGAAACTGTAGAGTCAGATCTATTCTAATTTCATAAGCAAACAAAGCAGACCCTGATCAGATGACTCCTACAGGAGCCATCTGTTCTGCGTCTTCTCTGTTTGCAAAGGCATGAAAGGTTTCAGCATTGATGTGCTATTCCAGCATTCAAAGGTTTAGCATTACTGGTCCTTGTTCCTATTCAGTGAACCTGTAGTCTTTCCACTACACTTACATTAAAGCATCAGTGTTTAACAATATCAGATCACCAGTTATAAGTATAAACTGGCTGCAAACACAATGTCTCGCTTCATACTCCTGATACCTGAAGAAAAAAAAAGAGATAAGGAGTCATATTTAACCCTTTCAGTGACGGAAATGAGTCACTAAGGTCCTTTGCAAACAGTGTAGACCCTGATGAGAGGGCTCCTACACTGTTTGACACGTTACACCGTTCTTTAAAACGATATTCCTAAACATTCATGGTAAACTTGAAACTGTTGAAGGGGTTGAAGTTAACCCTCTCTCTCATATAAATGTTTTCATGCATAATTTGCAAACAGAGAAGACCCAGACCAGATATCTCCTATAGGAGCCATCTGATCTGGGTCTGCTCTGTTTGTGCATGGAATTTGAAATATCCGTTTCTTTACTTTCTAAAATGGCTACAATGTTCCACCTTCCAAGTTTTTTGTTCATGAATATTCAATAGGTATTGACATTTGGGATAAACATAGAAAGGGGAAAGGGTTAAATTGTTTTACTACATGAGACAACATCAAACATAGAATATCTGCAGACAGTGCACAAGATTCATCTATAGTTTCAAAGAGATGGGTGTTTTTTTCAAGATACATGTATTGATCTTTGTTGTTTGCAGCAAAATAGCCATGACAATGGAATACTTCTGCAAAAGCTCCACTTAGACTTCCATTCCATATTCTGTTTCTATGACATTATACCACTGTTAGGTTTAATAGAGAACAACTGAATTTTTCATTCAGAGTAAACTTTGTTCCATTTGTTTTCACAAGTGTTTGAAGTATTAAACACATCTGTCACCTTCAGGAAGATGTTCGACCAACCAAACAAATCTGACAACAAAAAACATTAAAGACAGACATAACGACAGAGGGATGGTAACTGATAAGTGATCTCTGTCATCCTGCTCAAGAATGATGGTACGAATACATGGTGTCTTATCTGGTTCAAAATAATTAGCAAATATTACCATAAAGAAAAGGCTCTATTTAACATTTGAAGGAAAGATTTGGTTCATCATTAATATCAAGTGATTCATGTATTAACTGTTCAAACATTACCTTCACTAAACTTATTCTCAAGCTCTGAGTTGCCGATTGCCTTTGCTGCTTGCACCATTTGCCTTAGAGTCTCCTCCAGTCGCCTCATACATCTGATAATACTACCTATAAACACAAGCAAGGCACAATAAAAAATATACAAATTACCCTTTACCTGACAAGACACACGTGTATGCATTTGCAAAAAGAGCAGACCCTGATGAGCCAGCTCTTGTAAGAGCTGGCTGATCAGGGTCTTCTATGTTTACTTATGGAATAATATAGGTCTGATTCCAGTTTCTACAATGGCCAAATATTCCCTTTGTTCACATGGAAGCAGGAAGTCTTGGGTTTGATCTCCAGCTGCAGCATACCAACTTTGTTAAAATAGAAGTAGCAGCTTGATTGCTAAAGCTTGACATTATAAGGACAGTGCTACCAACTATGACATGTTCTCCAAGTGACAGGGGGTACCATGTTTACACCATGCTATCAACAAGTAGCAGCAC